>WOGN01000030.1:4534-48156 GCA_015342105.1 Leptinotarsa texana | reverse complement strand
AATTTCTGCCCCAAAAAACCAACTAACTACATCAGTTGTAAAGTCAAATTTCGGCACTAAAGCTTTATCATTATTGATTAATTACTTACATGGTACCTATCATAAACATCTTTTACTTCTTGAGACCAATCAAGACTAATTTTTTTAGAAATTTCTGCCCCAAAAAACCAACTAACTACATCAGTTGTAAAGTCAAATTTCGGCACTAGCAGTCAAATGAGTAATTGCTTTCTGTGTAGTCATTCAAAAATATATAATAATCGAACATATCATTTTATCGTGTAGTCTATTAAACAGAAATATTTTGTTCCAATAATTATCAACTTATTTGGTACGGAAAATTTTTCAATGGTCAGTCCTTTGTAATTTTAATTGGACACCACATATATTCAACAGACATTTTACTCACCTGTATCGGTTCAGAATGAGGATTATGTATATAAATAAATGGTGAAAATGTTGAATTTATTGGCAACTTTATCCCGACAATGGGTCGTATTCGATAATGGCTGAAGGTGCTGACACCCTTAACCTACAAGAATTTCATTCTGGTGGTTTGTTTCAAAATAGAATGAAAAAAAATCTCACGTTGTACTTCATGAAACCCTCCGATGTATGTATGAACAGATTGCTTTCTATAAAGCCTTCCTCCCTTCCTAGAAATACCACGTTAAAGGAAGTATTTCCATTTGGCGGTAATTTCTAGAACAACACCAGAAGAAAATCGTTAGAAATTGACAGTTCTGATTAAGAAGGACGGATGATACAAAAGAAACTTTTTGAAAGAGCACAGGCCATCAGCTACTTTGTTGAATTTGAAACCCATTTTACGAAAATTTTATGCCCTAATAAAGGCATTAAATGTTGACAAGGGGCTCAAGTTTTTATAATACATTATTTTAGAGAAATATATGCTACACTATTTTGAATTAAATCCATGGAACAAATAAAATTTGAACACGAAACTTTTATTATTATTACATTATACAAAAAGTATTTAGAAAAACAGAAGAAAAACTAATTAAATCCATTGGTCACTGAAGCTTCTTCTCTGTGACATCTTGCATGGTAAAAGTCATCTAAATAGTGTAATAATAAACTATTGAAATCTTTCTACTTTTCTCTAACTAATGACGCATTTTTTGCAGATGGGACGAAAATTGCAATTGAAAAGATTAATAACTATTTTACACTACCAGGAACTTTAGAAAGATGAGTCTGACATTTGTGACAAGTAGCAGAAACAATCTTAAAAGTGGCGTTTGAAGGGCGTTTTTTTTTGGAAAACGTGAAGTCTTCCATTTTTTCAGATTTGGGATCCAGTGAAGATGAATCGTCCTTGAATCCATCTTAAGGATGAATTTATAATTATGCCAACCAAATAATTTAGGCACGCATTAGATTAACTTGGAAGACGAAGAAAGTAATATTGATAGAGAAACTTGGCAATGTTGACATAAAATATAGTTGTGAATTATGGTCTACTTTTAGTAATTTATCCACACTAGGTTTTGTTAGAAATAGTTTTTAAATTTAGTATAGTATATAATAATATATAATTCAATATCCAGCGTGGTATTAGCCGGGGAAGTAATTGTTTTCCGGCAGGCATTTACCAGAACCTACTGTGTGGGTATGTTGGGAGAGATGAATATTTTGAAATTTTATTTTGAAATATTTATTCTTTTATGTTTGTATTTCTCCTCTGTTCAAATCTGTTTTTCCATTAACCAGCTGTCGCATCCCTACTAACGACAACCCTCAGAAGACGAAACTTGTGCAAGCTAAGGACTAAGGAGGTCTTACCTTTTAACATGTGATTCCCAATAGTTTTCAGACCCTTTAGAATAATTTTAATTTGAGAATATTTCAATTCTAGTTTTCAGGCTTCAATAAGTATTGAAATTAATATAAAGATAAAAAACTGTAGTTTATTGATTAGTGATACACCTTCTCCAATTAAGGATAATATAGGAAAAACCTCTAGAAGTCCAGATATCTTGTTTATAGATAGAGAATGTAATGCAAAAAATACACCGAAAGAATCTGTCTATATTTTTTCATCTAGTGATTATTATAGTAAGAAATTCATTAGAAATTACTCTGTTAAAAAATTAGAAGAGTTAAGGCAGATGTAAGGAAACACTTGATTGATGATAGGATCATAATATGACATCTCAAAAATTGACAAATGATTTGTCAATTATCAACCTTTATAGACATTCTGCTTAAAAATTAAATGTCTTTTTTTGAAGAGTGTTTCCGTTTGTTTTTAGTTTTTTTTATTCAATTTTTTCATTTGACAAATATACAATATGAGAGTAGTCTGATGTACACTCCTACAATAAATCTAACACGCACTTTTCCTAATCACCAGAAATACAATACTCCTCTTCACACACTTTTAATCAAACAAGTTGGTCTCTTTAGATGAAGAAAACTGACCTCGTACAATATTCAAAAACTCAACCAGAAAGACTCACACATCAAAATATGCTCATGTTACAAGAATTGTTTTCTGACTGGCCAGACAATTAGATTTGTAACTGTGGTTACCTCTTGTTCCAACCAAAAGTGAATATACATGTAACTATTAGGATGGTGCAAAATTCAGTGTTCAAGCTGCATATTCTCAAAGTTCCACAAACTTTTATCTCAATAATAGTCTCTTTATCAGACATGTTTAGGATGAGGTACTAGTTTTGTTTAAAGGTTATATTATTTTGAATAAATTTGTGAAAATCCAAGGATTTCATTAATCGTTTTTACAATAGGTGGTAAGCAACTCTTTTTTTTTCAAACTCAATTTGAAATAAATAACCAAAAGTTAAAGAAAAAATCTCGATCTCTGAACAACTATGGGGTAAATGACCCAAGATTTTTCTTTCCACTTTTAAAATAATTATTATTTTGCAATAGGTGGTAGGCAACTCTTTTTTTTCCTCAAACCCAATTTAAAATTATTAACCAAAATTTAAAGAAAACAACTATGGGGTAAATGACCAAAGATTTTTCTTTCCACTTTTAAAATAATGATCATTCATTGGGTAAGACTATTTGATAGATATTTTAATTGAAATTACTAATGCTGAAAGATTATGTATATACTACTGCTGATAATCAGTTATACTGTCATCCTTTCTACCCATTCCAATAATTTAACTGAGATACCCATAAATTAACTAAGACGATTCTCACCTTTTCTTGAAAAAATGAACTGTGCAAATGAACAGTTCTTCCTGATATGGATGTCATATCAATGGTTCTATATCTATCAATATTGAAGAGAGTAACTTTTTCCAAGTGAGGAACTCCTATGGGCCTGAAATGCCAAAATTTGAATGAAAGTAGTATCAAAAATAACAAGACTCATACCTATATTTGAAATCAAGAATTGTTGGTTCAAATTTCAGTGGGAGCTTCAGTGATACATCACCTGTTCCAGATGCTTTAAGTGAAGCAATTTCCTGAAAAGGAAAAGACTAAATTCGAATTATAGTAAATTTGTACATTCTCATTCCTAGTCAAAATTATACCTCATGCAATCCTGACAACTCGTCATCCAAGAATCTGGAATGTTTACTGATGAAGCCTGAAATAAAATATGAAATATTTGAATCCATGATAAATGTCATGAAAGGGCACTGAAATAGATTGAGGAAAATCTCACCATGACTGCTGTCATGTAACGTTGGATGAGTTTTAATAACTAATTCCAAAAATGAAAGTGTAAAAATACACCACCATAAAGAATTCTTAAACATTTTGACATTTGTAATTTCATTTATTTACGTATGGTCAGAAATTCACTAAAATGATCTGTTTCTGTTTCATCTGTCATTGATAGACTTTATAAAAATATAACCATTTCTATTGGTTGATGCAGTGTGATTTGAGGAGTATTCGGGTTTGCAGTTGGAACAATTCTAGGACAGTTCAAAACAGTTACACAGCTGATTATTGAAAGTGGATTACGGCAAACTTCCCAAAGCTCAACTGTGCGTTTGGTTTTTGACTGTTCGAGGATTGTTCCTATAGAGAACCCGAATATGACGTATGGAGTGTCTATTAATACCATAAAAAATAAGGACAGAGATAAGAGCGTTTTGCCAGTGACACCAACCACTTAGAAAGGAAATTCATTGTCCAGATACGACGTCTATTGAACATATTAGAACAAAGCCAAATGGTAAAGCAAAACAAAGTCCTGTCAGTTGTTTTCATATATTGCTGTGGTTTTTTCTCTTGAGTTGAAGTAATTTATTTGATCTATTGATCAGTTTTTCATGTCTATAATAATCGCATCAAAAACTTATAAATTTACAACCCCAAACGAAAAAAAGAACAATAATAATAATAATATGAATAATAAAAGAACAATAATAATATGTTCACTATTCAGTTGTTCCGACCAAATATTTATCAGTTGAGCAACGCCATCATCGGCAGAAATTCTTCATGATAGTAGTAAGTCTATATATAAAGATAGTATTTATAACACAACGTAGGTATTCCTGTTGTTCGAACAAATCTCAAAAACAATTCCTTTTTTACAAATATTTTTCGTTTCAATATTTTTCAATTTTTTACATATCTTAATTTAATTTCATCAAATATTGTTGAAACGGAGTGAGTGAGTATTAAACATTTTAAATCTGATCACTCAATGTATGAAGTTACATTCAATCAAATTTTTATGTTACTTTTCTTTTTTTGCTACTGAAGAAGTTTTTGTAAATAATCACATTTGCAATTATTAGTAACTTTGATGAAAATATTGAAACCATAGGGATGAGTCGAAAAGGACTGTCTCAATATTCCGAAAGCTGTCTTTGATAAAATATCAGGATAGAATTTGGAATATCTGGCATAACATTAATATATTGGAAACACTTTTTCCTCACATCTCGAAAGACTATCTTGATATTTTATCAAAGACGCCTTTTGGAATATTGAGGTAGTCCTCCTTACCATTCACCTCTATGGTTTCAATATTATCATCAAATATAGTTACTCATCACAAATGTGAATATGTTCAAAAACATTTTCAGTTGCAAAAAAATGAGAGTACATTTTAATTCTTGAATTTGATCAAGTGTTAGATCATTTATAAGTGATCAGATATAAAATTCCTAATACTCCCTCACCTCGTCCCAATAATATTTGATGAAATTCAATTAAGATATGTAATAAATGGAAAAAATTGAAACGAAGAATATTTGTAAAAAAGAAATTGTTTTTGAGATTTGTTCGAACAACAGGAGTTGACGACAAGATGTAGAGCTGCCTTTAAAAATTATGTTACTGTATTTGTTCGAGAGTAACTCTGAACGCAACACACGAATTATTGAAAGTACCGATTTCTTATATTCACTGCGCATGCACAATATATATTTCAGAAGTTTGAAGTTGCCGCTAAAATATAATAAATTGTTAGTAATTGACTATCCCTAAAGTATACTGAAATTATTTGTATGAATGCTGAAACATAGATTGTATATAGATATTATAAATGGTCGCCAAATTAATAATCTCTCATTTATTAATCGCATATAACCCTTGGCTCCCCGCTGCACGCGTGCTTTACTGTTTTTCGTTTCCGTGGAGACTCAAATATAAATACACTTTTATTTTTTACATAACAAATAGGTATAAAATGGAGTCTGCTGATGATTTATCATCCAAATTATATGGCTGTGCAACATGTGAAAAAATTAAAAATATTCATAAAACACAACCCTCAATTTCAAGAGCGAAGGGAAGTCTTGAAAGTGCCGAAGATGAATCAATTTCAGAATTCTACGATGACAGGTATGAGACTGATGATTTCGAAGATGAAGAAGTCGATTTGAGTTTATTGGAACATTCACAGGGTCGAAACAGCCGAAGTCATTTCAATCCGGCATCCACCGTATGCCTAAAACAAACGATCAATGTGAATAAGACCTTTGCATCATCAGAACTCAGAGAGATAGATCGTACGAATGAGATTTTAATGAAAAAAATTCTATCCAACAACCGACGTGTCAACCAATATAAAATACCCCCAAAAACAAATGGGTTGAAGAAGACAAGCAGTGCAGCGATCAACAGAAAACGTTATCAAGAAAAGATTGCAAATGATAATCACATTTTATTGCAGAAAATACAGTCTGTTAAGTCATCTCTTACTCATAAATAAACAATTTCAGATTTATTTTTACCTTTATAAACTTATTTTTTGCAAATAAAACTGAATGATTTTAAATCATATTTTTCTCTTCCAATACTTTCAACTACGTAAGTAGAATATATAAATTATTTATTACGCAATTGTTAGTGTGACGAATACAAGTAACAAGGATAAACAAGAACATATGGCAGACTGATTCACATAGAACAAAAGTGGTAACTAGTTCAAAGAAAGTCCCAAATCACAACATCGAAGCACAAGGTTGTCTTGAAGACTGTTGACCTTGACAGTAGACAGTACTTTAGTAATTCGTACATTGAAATGTCAAAGTAAAAAATAATATGATAATACATTTTGGCTGTAATATATTTGTATATTTTTTAAATAATTTTGTGTTACGTTAACGTTTATAAAGATGAACTTCCGGGCCATATTTTTTTGGTTAGTTTTAAAGGTGCATTGGAAGATAGGAGCTTTCTCTGAAAATCATAATTTTGGATCAGCCGACGATCCTCATTCTAGCAGAGATTTAAGAGGCTCTAGTTTCACTGGTGGACAACAATTTCTTCCTGATGGTAAAATTAACCGATTTTTCAGTAATTGAATTGATAATGAAGACATTTTTAGTTTCTATAGACACTTGTAATATTGATGATTTTGCATGCCTGGCGATGGCTCAGAAAGATCGGTTGGGGCTAGAAGCTATAAAACAGCTCCACAAACAGCTTGATGATGATAAAGATGGGAACATAGATTTGTCTGAATCCGATGATGTTAGTGTATTTTACATCAGTATACATACATGTTTGAACAAATGTTTTTCAGTTTCTGAAAGAAGAGCTGAAATATAATTCGGGAGCAGAGAAAAGACAAAAAAATTTCCATCGCAATGATGACTATCACATTTCTGTTAGAGAATTATGGGAAGCTTGGCTGAAGTCTGAGGTACATAATTGGACGGTAGAACAGACAACTGATTGGTTAACTACTTATGTGGAACTGCCTCAGTATGTCCCTAAGTTCCTAGAAAACAGGGTTACTGGTGCTAATTTGCCAAGGTGAGTTGCTTTGATAAATTTAACTACCTACTTTTTTATTAACTGTTAGGATCATTCCATGTCAAATCAACACACCTCATTTCAAAATTTTGCTACAGATGTACATTTTATATAGACTATGAAATATATAAAGTTTAAATTTTTTATGTCAACCCGTTTTTAAGTTCTAGCTATTTAAATTTTCTATAAAGCACCTAAAAGTGGTCTCCGGGAATTTACTGAAATTGCTGTTGCTCGTATCCTTATGAGCTACGGCATTGTGAGAACTGTTATTTCTTCCATTTTCAATGCCCTTCCATATAATATGCTATAAGAGGGTTGAGTCACAATTAGAAAGATCAAAATCCGGGCTGGTAGCTTGTGGTTGAATGCTGCTGCATTTTGCCTGCTACTGCGTCAGAAATCATCAGTGGTGTGTGTGTTGACTGCATGGACGAAGGTTATATTTTGAAGTCTCAGAGATGACTGACAAGTTAGTCGCTGCTGATACCTTGAGATTTAACCTTTGTCGTTGCAAAAACTGGGTGTCAGTCGTTTGTGAGACTTTGAGATGCAACGTTTGTCTACACAGTTACTGCACATACTACTGATAATGTCAGACGCAGTAGCAGGAGAAGTGTTTAGTACAAAAAGTTCAATTCGACCACACCCGACTAGCCCGGATTTTGTTCTTTCTAACATATGGAGAAGTTCAGGAAAATAAGAGAAAGAAATATTAATCGTGAGCTGCCAATACAGTATTATTGGTAGATGTGAGTCATAATTTATTTATTTTTTTTTTTACTGCATACAAGCAGACATATCCAGTTACTTTTTGTATACAGTGAATCGATATTTGGGAAATAACAACAATGCACAATATAAACTCTAACAATAACAACTATTAAAATAAATAGCAGTTGAAGTAACAAAAATACATATATTTTCATTCAGGCAGAGATAATAAAAGTAAAACCTACTATCTCTGAAGTGAGAAGAGATAAGATTTCTTTAGTTTGAAAAAGTCCACATCTTTATTTCCTAATAAGTTATTTACACTGACCATACAATTTTCAATACGTTACCCGGTATTGAATATTTTGAACATAATTTTCTCACTCCTCAGTACATTAATGTTTAACTCTGTTAGAAGTTCAGGGGCTGAAATTTCTCCTTGCAATATATTATCCATGATAACCCGTGTTAGGAATCGCACGTTAAAAGGTAAGNGTCCTTAGCTCGCACAAGTTTCTCAACTTCTGAGAGTTGTCGTTCGTATGGGGGCGGCAGCTGATTAACGGAAAAACAGATTTTAAACAGAAACAGAACAGAATTAACAAATGTTCATAAACATTTTTTATTTCTAGACAAGTTTCACTAACTTTCTTGATAGAAACTGTGAAAATTGTTTACTTATTATCATGGATAGTGTTGTTAATTTTCATCAAGTAACAGGTTAGCTCATTCATAATTTGCAGTGTATTGTAGATGAACAGAATGTTTGTATTTTCTCTTCACTTCCTTAGGCTTGCCAGAATGGATGAATGCTATATTTCTTCAAATGAACAATTCTTGAGAATGTCTTCTGTACCCTTTCGATAATCTCAGATTAAGTTGTGGTTTGTGGCCTCTACACGATACTGGCTTATTCTAATTTAGAGTGGACGTTTCCCAGCTGAAGTCCTGAGCAGTCCACCATATGAAACCTAATGTTCTGTAGTAGTCAGATGACAGGTTTCTGATGTGATCATTGAAGAAGAGATTTTTTGTGAAAGTTGTACCAAGGCCTTCAACTTCTGATACTAACTCATAGGGATATTATTGAGAAAGAAAGTGATCTTTTTTCTTGAAGAATATAATGGCCTTTCATTTGGATTCGTTGAGAAATCTATCATTGTTATTGTGATAGTAGCAATGTCATATTTCAGTTTGTTCATATCTGTTTCGCAATGAAATTTTGCAATTTTCAAATCGTCTGCATATAATGGAAAGTTAGTGTGACTAATATTTCCTGATTTATGCAAACAGAGCTATATAAGTTCCATTTTCAAAAGTGGCTCGAAACAGCTAGTAAAATCAGGAGTACTTCAGGGATCCCATTGTGGTCCCTTGCTGTTTTGCCTTTTCATCAGTGACATTCATTCTAAAATTCAGTATTGAAATTTTCTCCTTTTTTTTGATGATCTGAAGATTTTCAGAGTAGATGAAAATATTTATGATGCTAATCTTCTCCAAATAGATCTCAATAATATATCAGAATGCTGTAATGCAAATTGTCTTCATCCTTATAATAGAAAATGTTTCTCGATGGTATTAAGTAAATCACATGCAGCAATTCAATTCGATTACCAATTATAAGATGATGTGTTGGATAAAAAACAAAAATATAAAGATTTGGGAATATTATTAAACAACAAGATTTGTTTTAATAACCATGTGAATTATGTATCCCAAAGGGCGCTCAAAGTGCTTGGTTTTATTGCAAGGTCATCAAGAAATTTTTACCCTTCTATAAAAGTTTTATATTGCTCTCTAGTCAGATCTATTGTTGAATACAACAGCAAAATTTGGAACCCATACTATCTCAAGTATATAGCAAATGTGCAATGCACACAAAATCATAGCATATAAACTAGTTCTAGTTGTTGGTGAACATAACTACAATGAAATAATGAGCTAGATGAGACTACTAAGTCTAAATGATCACAGGATTATTATATCGTTGGTTTACCTCTTCAAAATAATCTCTGGCATAATTGACCATCCGGAAGTTCTCTCTATTATACTATTCATTGTACCACATCATTCAACAAACTGTGATTTTTATACACCTATCTCAAATATGTTGAGATTGGGAAATTTACATTGTAATAATATTGATTTCTTTTGCGAAAATCCTGAAATAGTTAGATTGTTGTTCAATTGATATTCATTTATAATTAGTGCCAATGTGGTAAAATTGAAATTTTATTTTATTAGTGTTATTTTATATTTATATATTTTAAATATGTTGATATTTTTTTTTGTAATTTCTTGACTTATTGGGGTAACCCGTTTATAAATATAAATAAATATAATCAGATGTATCATTCACAAACATTACGAACAGAAGCGGGCCCAAGATTATATCTTGTGGCACACCTGAATTGTCACGAAGAGATATGAATAGGTATTGTTGAATTTAACAGAATTTGTGTGATTTGTAAGGCAAGATTTAATAGTTTAATAAGGTTATCTTGGAATGCAAAAGGCTTTTGCAACAATACATATCTATATAGATAGCATGTACCTCCGAAATTATCGTTGTAAGTCCTAAGTAGTTCATAAAGATGGATATTGTTGATATTGTTAACAAAAACTGTTGATCGTGACACAAAGTATTCAAAATGTTTCTTATTTTTACAACTCCAGTTTTTGTTTCGTCAAAATCAACACAGTTGCTGTTTTGTTGTGGTGTTGTCCATTTGGTGGAAATCCGCTATAAGAAGTGATTCGACACGTTCATAAATTTTATTATTCAGTGTCCTTTCCAAAATTTTAGCTGGAAAAGATTAAACAGTAATGGGGCTAAATAGTTTTTCATTTGGCTGGTATTACCTGCTTAATATATTGCTAAAGTTCTTCCAGTTCTGAATTTTTCGAGAAATATATTTTTTTATGATGAGGTATTATTATTTGTAGAGGCATCACAAGTATATCGTATTATGCTTTGAAAAAATAGGGAGATAAACTGTCCCATCATAACTATGCTTTAGGCTTCAGGGAATTAATAGCTTCTCTAATATCTTCTTAAGAGAACTATATTGGATCAATGTAATAGTTTTTAAATTCTGGATTGCTCAGTGGTAGAATTTATGTATACAAATGAGAAGTAATCGACAAAAGCATTAGCTATATTCTGTTCATCTACGAAAGATTTGTTATATAGTCAATATTTACAATGTATGATGTACTTATTCAAACATAAAGATAAGTTCTTGGAAGCAGGAACAAATCATATTTACGCTTTGCGGAATGCAAATATATGTCTCCCTATTCTGATGATCCCTCTAATTTCCGCCCTGTATCTCTCATACCAACCATTGCAAAAATCGTTGAAAAACTATTCAAAAAATGACTACATGAATTCATAAATAAGCATAACATCATCTGTGAAAATAAATTCGGCTTCCAGAATAATAAAAATATGCACAATGCTATTTTCTCATTTCTGAATAAAGTTTATTCTGAGATAAATGTCGGTGAAAAGACTGCCGCAGTGTTTTGTGACCTGTCAAAGGTTGCGTTGATCACAAAATACTGCTGAGAAAGCTCCAAAGTTATGGATGCAGAGAAGTAACTCACAAATGGTTCGATTTCTTCTTAATGGGACACACGCAAATGGTCAAAACAACTCACCTTTCAAAAAAAGGGAAATTAATTCTGGAGTTCCACAAGGTTCTCTGTTAGATCCCATTCTTTTCTTATTATATATTAATGACCTCAACAAGCTTAATATTTATCGGAAATTTACCTTATTTGCAGATGAGACTACCATACTTTGGAATAATAAGAACACTTGTGAGTTGCACAAAATAGTCTCTGCCGACTTGAAAAAAGTTAAAGATTGGTGTGATTCAAACATTTTATCTTTTAATTTAACTAAAACAAATTTATTATCATTTAGATGGTCAATCAACGAACTTTTTTTGAAGACATTACTGGAATCTAAAAGTAACACTAACTTTCTAGGAGTATTCATTGAGCAGAATTTAAAATTTATGTATCATATCAAACAACTCAACTAGAAAAGTCTCCTCTGGCTGTTATGAGGTTAGGGTGATTTATAGCGTACTACGAACTCATAGATAAGTTTTTCAATAAATTACCACAAAATATTAAATCCTGTGAGAGCCTTAAAAAATTTTTAAAAAATTGTGAAAGATTTCCTCATAGACTTGGAACTATATTCAATTCAGGGATATCTGGATTACTGTTAACTTCATTTTATATTAAGATGTTTTTATTCCTGCAGCATACTAAAGGTTTTTCTTTTTAATGTTCGTACAATCTGTCTGACGTTGCATTTTATGTTTTTATGTTGCAGAACAATATAAAGCATACCCTGTAATATATTAAATTATTATTATTATTATTATTATAACGATGAAAATAATATGAGTCAATTGAACTTTATATACTTATTATGGTTCATCCAAATTTAAAAACCAATACACCATTGTTTCGATAATTTCATGGACTGTCAGATGATGTACCACTCGACCCCTAGTTCATATTCACACTTTCGGGATGGTTCACCCCCCTGCTCAAGGGTTGAAATGACGCAGGTAGCTGAATGAAATGTTCATCTCCAATCTAAAATCGACCTGTCCGAGAGTTTTTACACATCAACGATATTAGTAGCCGAAACCTTCTTGTCAAGTTCTCTATGCTATATACTGCTGGGAAACACCATATTACTGTAGAAATATATAAAAATATGTCACACCTTTTCTGTTAATTAAGGTAGCGTTTGCCTTGTTCACATATCGGGCTTATATCTGTAACAATATAACCGTATCCCTACATTTCTGTAAATGAAACAACATTTGAATATGAATAAAATGTATGATGTTAAGAATCATTTCAAATTTTTATTCACCTAATGAACTCACTGCATGTATCATTAAATATTATATAACAAATCTGTAACCTTGTTTTGAATCTCTTTGTGTCAATAATTTTGCTTTTTTTCAGATTGGCTGTTAATAATGCGCCATACTTAGCTGCCCTTGGAATCAAAGATCCGATTCACAAACAAAAAATTGCCCTGAAGGCAATGGATGTTGTTCTTTTTGGACCACCTAAAGGTAACGGTATTGACATTATATACAAATTATTATAGTGGAAGTGATTAGAGTGTGCATCATCCGTAACAAGACATTGTGTTATAATTCTAAATTTTAATGTTGTGTCATAACATTAAATATTGAGGTGGAGATGTATTTTTATTTTGAAAGAAATCCAATTTGTTCTTTGATAAACAATTATAGATGCAAATTGCCAAGTAGTGTGTTTCTGGGATTTACTGAAGACTGAAATTTTTTGTTGAGAATCCATGGCTTTTATTTTCGAGGTATGTTCAGTTCAATAGAAATCCTGGTGCTGGTGATTTCTAAAATGAAGTTGTGACTCCGATTTTGAAGTGTAAATTGAATAGTGCTAAATTCACTAGCAAATAAAAATCATTCAAAAAATTTGTTGATTATCAATTTTTCACAATTCATATGTATGGCTTTTCACGACCTTGAATGTGAATCACAATAAATCACATGAACAGGGTAAATTATGATAAAATCATATGTTCTTTCCCTATTTTAAAACTCATCAAACTTGACAAATATCTTGTTTGTCAGTTTTGAGGAAAATGGTATTATTTACTATGATGAAGAATTAAGCATTATAGAAGGAACAAATTCATTTGCAATATGTTTTCGCAATAGTTATTCAAAGTCATTACTAAAGCCAATAAAATTCAAGTTTAGCCTGTTTCAATACTTTTGTAAACTATTCATTGTTATTTGATTTCATTATAAGGTTGCAATCTGCTTGTTTAGAATATTGGTGTGAAAAATTCTGATAATGAAAACTCTGATGAAAATTAATGACAGTATCCATGATAATAATTACATATTTTTCACAATAAATTTTATAATTATTATCATGCATAGAAAATCTTGAGTTCATATTTCTTGATTATTGCTTTAACTACTAATTTTTGTAATTGCTAACTCTTCTGTATCAGATGTTCCCCATTGGAAAGACTTAACTTTGATCTTTTTGACGATTGTTGGCGGTCTCGGTGTATGGTATGCGTATCAGCAGAACAAAAAGTTCAAGAATCATCTGAACCGCATGAATAGTGATATGGACAGTCTTCAAAATGCCGAGAAGGCTTTGGAAAATCTTCAGAAAGAATTAGAGCAAGCTAAGCAGGCTCAAGAAACCGTTATAAGTGAAAAACAAAATTTAGAAAAGAAACTCCAGGATTCCAAAAGTGAGCTTTGCTCTTTACCAAGTTCCTATTCCGATTTGGAAGTCACTCAGCTCAAAGCAGAAATAGAGGTATATAAGTTTTTTATTATTATTATTAGTAGTAGTAGCAGTATTATTTGACCTTGAGTAAAGTACATTATGCAAGTGGCAAATCATAAAATATACTAAAATACAATACAAGAATTACATATTTGAATTGAAGGGGTTATATTTTTTAGGAGTGATTAATTTTTGGGAAAGTTTTTGGCTTTCTACTACTCCATCTTGATAAATTTTTTTTTTGTTTTTTTTTTATGTTTATACGAAAGTAGCTGTTTCAGGAGGACTTTCTTTCAGTTTGTGTCTGAAAGTTACTTCTTTGCATGATCTACACATCCATGTATAGAGTTACTTCCTTCCTTTCTTTGGAAGATTCTTTCATCCTTTTTTTTGAATCAAGATGGAGTAGTAGAAAGCCAAGAACTTTCTTTGCCAAGAATTACATACATACAATAATGGTTTAGTTTAAAATAAGAATAATATTAATATGTGTATATGAATAAAAAATGAGAAAAAAATTTGATAAAATCATAAATAATAATGAACATTCAGTGATTGAGTATAGAAGCAACCCTAAGATAAATATTTTTTGTAACCTTTTTTTTTATTGTCAATGAAATATTTCTGGGAATGTTAACGTATTTCCCTCATTATTTTATTTATATTAGACATTAACATTTGTAAACTAAGAGGTAGAATATTTTTAGTGCCCTGTACAGTAGTTTATTACCAACATTTTGAGTGTTGAACAAGGTAAATTAGATAGTCCTTTTATCCACAATTTATTGTATTCGAAAAAAGATTATGAGTCATCTTGCAGATTCAACTGTTTCTTCAATATGCTCGATTTCGTAACCTAGATGTGTCGATGTGTGTTTTGCAAACGATCAAAGAAAGGTTGTAAACATTTTTTTGCCGAGATGATCGCCACTCCTAAAACATTTAGTACATATAAATTTTAGGTATTTTTCTTTTTCAATATTATTTATTGTATTATTCAACCTTGCCATTTCGACTCGATCAAAACATTGAAAAACCTCTACACTGCATAATTAATTCATAAAGGTTTGTCAATAGAATTGAAAAAAGAGAAAAAATTAATTGCGGTTGTGCGATAGTTTTTTAGAACAAATCTACATCCTGAAATACATCCTTTATGAATGTGTTTTATCAATTCACATTCCATGTTTCATTAGATGTTGAGAACTGAACTGCAACTCGCAGAAGGGGAACTTAAAGATCGTTGCTGGACACCACCTGTAGCATTACAACAGTGGCTCCAGTTGACCCACGAAATTGAGAATAAATCCTATCTGAAAAAGAAGATGGCTGCTGAAAAGCAACTGCAGCAAGCCAGAGAGGCTGTAAGTATGTCTAGTGCAATTGTATTTATTTAAAACAGATATTATCCCTGGAAATAATGAATTTCTTGAATAGTTGTCAGTACGATTTTCGAAAACCAAGTGGTACAGAATTAGATCCAATTACTACTATTACACAGTACAGTACACTTCAAAATTTGAAATGAAGACAATTATCAATGGATCTATCAAAACCTTTCGATATTGTCTATCATAAAAGTTTATCAAAAAATTATTTGACATTGGATTAGAGGCTCAACTCATAAATCTATTGGAAATACTTTCCCCACACCTGAATAAAATTATTGTATCTCGACGCACGTTTTGCTAACCTAGTTAACATCATTAGGAAATGGCTAAAACTAGTTTGGGTTATCTACTGATGATGCTAGCCTGATTAGGAAAACAGGCGTCGAGCGACAGTATTTTTGTTCTGTGTGGGAAAACATGATTTCTTCTACCTATTCATCAAGTTAATGAGAGTAATTGAGGAACTGTTTTATCAACTCATCTATCAACACATATTTGGTTCAAAAATTATTTGAATAATGGAAAGCAGTTTGTATTTATGGGAGATAATACAAGTCCATTGAGAGATGTAACCTTTGGTGTAACACAAGATACAATTCTGGGAGCTGTTTCATGTATCATTTGTATAAATTCAATTTCCGATTTGGGTTTGAGCGGATAAATTAAACTGTTTGTAAGCGACACAATCCTAGTTTATTCTGAAAAAGGTGATGGGGAAATCATTCAAATAATTGATAAAGATCTAAAAATAATATCATCATGATTGAATAGTTACCAATCAACAGTTTATGTAACAGAATCCTAGTTTGAGTTTATATCAAAGAAAATTAAAATTGATAAAAGATAACATATTATTTAATAGATACAAAATATTCATGTATAATTGAAATTTTAGGTTTATATGTTGACAAACAGCTTTCTTGGAAAATTCATAATGAATACTTACGCATGAAAATATCTCGTCTGATCGGAGTTTCATTTAAAATTCATAACTGAATTTCTATAGAATATCTCAAATTTATTCCTGTTTGATTTATTTATGCGATTATTTATTGCCATGTTTAGTATCAGAATGGGTAAATAGGAATTCTTCAAATGTATAATTGAATTACTATTCCATTCCATCTCCAATTTATATCTTAATAATGGACTTCTCAATCTCAATATCTCCTCTTTCCTATTTATATTGAACTAGGAAACACAAAAATCTTATTACCAATAATAAAAAAAACACATTATGGAAAAAGTCAATTTCATATAATGACATAATGTTTTATAAGAAACTACCAATTTCTTTTAAACAATATGTTTCTAAAATCCAGTTCAACAAGAAAATTAAAAAATATCTAGTAAAATGATCAACATCTTTCATAGAATCGTTTAAAGTCCCTCTTATGAATATTTGTTTTTTGAATTGGCACCAATGAAGTTAAGAGAAAACTCTGTATTTCTGTATAATTAAGCCTGAGAAATACATCTTATTCATAGTATTTTTTATAGTATTTTTTTCTCCTTTGGAATCAAAAAATTAATCAAATATGATTTTTATTTTTTGGTTATTGTTTGTATTTCATTTCATTGTAATTTCAGTTTTTTTTGCCTAATATAATTGTTATTTTTTCAGCTAATCTCTTTTTTAATTTTTTACAGACTCTTTTCGGTATTTCAAATCAATTTATATCATATTAGACAATGGAAGTCCGAACTAATGAAATGTCAGTAACAGTTCTCAATATATATTTTTGTATATATTGTATACTTCTGTATATTTTGAAAATCAAAAATATATGAATTTCAAATGTTTTTTTATGAACAATCGCTAGTAATCAATATGCGTACCGAAAGGGCTGGAGATCATTGTTGAGATACCATCATCGGACACCGACAGTTTTGCGATTATGATTTGATGATACGGGATAATTATTTTTCAACAATATATCCTTTGCTAAATGATAAAGTTGTATCATTTGTGAAAATCCAGAAACATTACATACGTGGTAGCAAATCATAATGAAGAAAAGAGAATTAAAACTTTCTATGTTTGTACCACTTTTATTCAAATGAAAATATATTTTCTTTGAATGATGTTACAGGAATTACCTTTGTTTCCTTTCTTGATTAATTATAGACAACTCCTGGAAATTGCATAATTACTTCCAAGCAGAACAAAAATGAAAATTGGAAAACATGCATTGCAATAATTTATAATGAGCTGCAAGCCAATATGAAAAACAAAATATGTTCCAAAACTCAAATTACTTTTAAAATAATATTTATTAGATGAATAGTATCCTCACATTGGACAATTTATCTTTGCAAATTTTTATGTAATTCAATTTGGAAAGATAAAAAGAGAAATTGCGTTTCTGTAGGTTAGTTTTCATTTCAATTTTTCAGTGTGAGAAATTGAGAAAGAAAAGATCTAGCCTTGTTGGTGCTTTTGTCTCGACGCACGGTAAATCAATAGATGAAGTTGATAGGAGTATCGTTGAAGCAAGAACTTCGCTGAATGAGGTCACACAAGAACTTCAAGAAAGAGTTCACAGGTGGAAGCAAATAGAAATGTTGTGCGGATTCAATATCATAAATAATAATGGTTTTAATTATTTGGAGAATGCCCTTTACAGAAACATCAATGGTCGTGGATTTGGGTTAAGAGGTGAGTGGTAAACTTGTATAACTTTGCAGTGCAGTGGGTCCCATTTTCTTTGAGCAACATTTTTTTTCTTCGTTTTCAGCATTTTATGACATTTGGACAGACTTAGATAGTCCATTATGAAGAAATAATCTAATAATTGAATATGAAAATAATTGACGCTCAATAAAAGAACAGTTTTATTTTTTTATAATTTTTACTAAAAAAATCACTTTGCAAATTATGATACAATATTTTCTTATACCTTTTTGCAGACCATCATAAAGAATAAAAAACATTCCAATATGAAGATTACAGGACATAGAAATATACCTAATCATTAACCAAGACAGGTCAATAATTTATTAACAAAGAATCCTAAACCTGTATTTTTCAAAAAGACTATATTTTACAATGGAATAATTACCTGCTTTATTGAGTAACATTATTATATTTGTTTGTTTTTGTTCGAAAAATCAATTCGGTTTAGAACAATTTGTCAAGTTTTCAGGGCTTTTTATAGATAAAAATGTATCGTGGAGTGAACATATCAAAATTTTATGTAAAACAAAGTGTTCCATAATTGGAATACTTTTCAAAATAAGAAATTTGTCATCACTGAAATATTTGAAAATCGTTCACTTCTCTTTTGTTCATTTGAAAGTGCAGTATTTGATATCAGTTTTGGGAGCAGCATTGACATGCCCTACTCAAACAACTGAAAATACTGCAGAATAAAGTTGATAAATGTCTTTTAAAAATAGACTATAAAAAACGAAGAACTAACTATTAATTTAGAAAAAACAAATATATGACATATAAATGTTATACAAGCTCAAACTTTGCACCTTTATTCATTTGGCAAAATACAAATTGAAACACTCAGATTTGATTTTCAAAATGATTAGTTAGCGATATAAATATTCAACAATGTATTTAAAAAATGAGAGGTGTTTCGAATATTAGATTAAATGTTGGAAACCCATGCCACTAACATGGAACACTTTTTTGGACAACATTACAAGATCACTCATTTCTTTCATAACATTAGGACTTCGTGTCACCAGAAGTAACAAATCTTGACACCATGACATGGTTTCAAAAGATATTTTTTTTCCCAATATTTCTGAAAGACCCTTCTCTATATGCACTATGGACCTTTATGAAGAGGTTTTATTCCAGTTATTTTTTTTCCCTTTTTTTGTAAATTTTTCACATTTTTCTCAGCGATGGAGAAATAGAGTGATCAAAGCTTTTTCCCAAAAAAACGATCTTTTCTAAAAATATACCCTTCTTTAATGCATAATTCATATTTTATACAAAATAGATTTATTTCTTTGCTTTATAAATACTGTTTAATCTGTTTAAAATCTGTTTTTCCGTTAATCACCTGTCGCCCCGAACGATAACTATATAAATACTCTTGTAAATGTTGAAAAAATTAGCATAAGTCATTTCATCAGAAACCCCAATATATGTTATACTAGCATTAAATCTCAAAGCAAAACAATTTTCACATGATGTTTTTCATTTTAAGGACGCATGAGTAGCACGGACGATTTGGATGATGACACTGGATCTGTCTATAGTGCTTTCCAAGGTAAGCCAGTTGAACATGATGATTCCAACTCTGATTGATCTACTATTTCTAGTTGAAAAGTTTTCTTATAATATAGTAGTCTGATTTGTATGTAATATCAACCCTTTCAGTAGTCTTCAGTTTTACCTTGCTTCTTCCTTTTTATTTGGTGTTATTTGTGTAATGGTAATGAAAGTTCACATAGTTGATCTTGAGATAGGGGGTGGCCTATGTTTCATTATCCTACAAATGCTACTTGGAAAGTATAAAAGATACGGATTCAATTGAGAAAAATTTACTATATTCAATTTTTCTCGCAGTACCTTTAAGTACCTACATTCTTCATATCGTGTTTCTTTCAATTGAGTCATTCATGACTGATTTTATGAAGAAAACTAAATAGAGTTGTCATCAATGAAACAAAAGTACTCTCCAGAATGAATTACGGCACAACAATATGACAAGAGTCTAATTTCTCTCTTGTATGAATATAAACAAATTTGAATTGTTTCTAAAAAATTAGAATAAAAAAATATATTTGAATTTGGAATGATCAAATACAACCTTGCCAAACAGGTGATCAACTAGTTGGATTTTTATAATATAAATAATAAAGTAAATATTCATGATTTTTTTGTCCTATTGACGCGTATGTTATATTAGAAAAAACACATAACACGTATATGACGAGGTAAATTACATCATTCAAAACAATATGTCTTAAAATAAATTTTGAATTTTATGTTATTGATCAAATACAGATAACTGTGTCAAGGCTATATTCTAGGAATTTTGGCTGTGGTCTACAGGTTTTTATGTCTGTCTGGAACAGCTGTAGAAATTATGATGCTTTCATTTCATACTACTTCTAATTCTAGTTTTCATAAAGATTACCTTTATTTTATTTATTTATATGTATCATGCCAGAACAGCATCTATACAATTTTTACGTCGTAAAACAGATGAATGGTTATCGGAATTGTCGATTCTCTAAAAATTAATGTAATAAAATCATAAACAATACACACAATTCACATTAAGAGAGTTATACAGTGAATAAAATAAAAAGTTAATAAAAACAAATGTGTCAGGTGTGAGCAGAGAAGTAGGAATTACATGTTATATACAGAAATGTACCTGCCGAAATAAATAGATTGTGTTATAAGTCAGTTAGAAATTCCTCAATACTGTAATACGTTTTCGAAAAGTAAGGGATTTTTTGCATTATTTAATCGAATTAGGTAGCTTCTTGAAAAGTTTACATCCACTGTAATAAATACCTTTCTGGTAGATACTTGTTGAATGCTTTAGAATAACTAATATCTGTTTTCCAATGTTTTTATTGCACCCCACGGGACATATTTCGGTGTATCCTTTCCTAAGCTCTCGTCTACAAGATAAATTCCTCACAGTCGTACGGGGCTGTGAAGAAACAATCTTTAGAGTCGTAGGGGGCTTATAGAGAATCAATCATTCCTCAGAAGCCGTAGGGGACTGTGTTGCATGGTTATGTTGTTAGAAACGCAAGTTTCTGAATGCACCTAATATCTGTTTGTTACGAGTTTCTTGGATTTGATTAATTTTCTCTGATTCAAAAAACTTCCCATTTTTGAAAATAATACAGCAAACTTTATAGATGTCGACTGATGTCATTGTTAAAACTCGGAAGTTTGCAAATGCTACTCGACACGAATCAGTTGATTTTAAATTTGCCAAAATAGGTGTAAGACAAAAACTCTAGAAGCAAAGGGTAAATTCCCCCAATGCATAATGCTATATTTTAAGTTGGAATGAAAGCCTCCGAAGTATAGGTACCTCAGTACCAGTCCTTGCTACATTCCAAGTATTTATCTTGCAGAATCCTGATGATGATCTCGAAGATAGAAACAGCATTAGAAAAAAATTATTTAAGGGTGAAGAAAATAAATTAAGTTAAAAGTTATTGTAGATGTAGAAATTATTGAATGAAAAAGGTGAAATTCAATACATATCAATTTTTGTGAAATAGTAACTTCTTTTACATTAAACTCTATATCTTTCATCATTTCTAAGAAAGCATTAGTGGAACTGATGAATATGACCACTCTGTATGTGAATTGAAATCCAAATCTTCTGATAAACCAATGGATTTTGTGGAGTTCAATATTTTTTTATTGGCTTGCATGTATGTGTATACTTCAATACGCCCTTTTAAGCATTGTTTTTAAACATTCAAATGAATGGTGGTATACAGTTGGGTATTGATTTTCTCATTGGGTGATAATGAAGGAAATAGTTTCAAATATTGCCTTCAGTATTCTTACATGGCAAGATATAATAGGGCAAATGTCAGTTGACAATAATTACTCATCAGTTGCTCATAGTTATTAAATCTGAAATCAACAAATTTGAATTTGTTGATGGGTTCTAAGATGCCTATAAACTGATTTAGTTACTCATATGTGTAAAATTTAAATGTAAATCACATTATAATGTGTTGGCAGTTCTTCAATACTTTTCATTTTACAGAATAATAATCAATTAACTTTGAATTGTTCAAAGTATGATGAACACAAAAATTATAGCCACTCAGTATCAGTTAATTTTCTTTCTAGCCTCTTAAATTTAAAAGTCAAGTCAAACACAAATTTTGAGATTTATTACAATGATTCCACTTATCCCTCAGAAAAATTATCAACGACATAGATCATTTGATAATTGATTCATCTTACTTCAAAACAACTATGAAAGCGCAATAGTCTTGAGGAGTTATCTGGCGCTGATGTAACCAAAACGTAGTCGTCTCTGATTCAAATACATTCATTCTGGAGTTGAAACGATGACGTATTCATGATGATTCAAAACTAGCGTGAGGTTGGTTTTGAAACGAAATTGGACGTTACGTTAAGTCAGTTGCCAGAATAGCGACTTGTTGATCCATATTTTGAATAGAAAAAATAACTCTGGTACACTGGTTTTAAAAATGCAGCTACATTTGTAATATTTATGTAAAAAAATATATGCAAAAATCCGATTTTCATCATGTCAGTTTATTTTTTTATTCTCTTATTATTGCATCTTTTTTTGTTATTTAAAAATGTGGAAGTATATTGATATCTAAAACATTTACAGGATAGTTTTTTCAACATAATTTTATTTATTTTTCACCTATTGTGGAAGTAAGGTGATCATTTGTGCAGTGTGTATCCCTATAACGAATCTCATGCTATATAATAATTTTCTTCTCTCTATTCTGAATCTCGTGCTTGTGTTTGTTTTTATTAGAAAGTGGTTGAAGGTTTTTTAGGTTTCAAATTTAATGCAAAAAAATATATTTTTTCAACAAATCCTATTCTATTTATCTGTAAAGTAATTTTCCTATTGGATGATACTTATTACTTTGTTAAAAGTACTTAATGTAGATAGTTTCTGCTTAAAATATACAAGATAACTTATAGTTTTTAGTTTATATATTCGAACATTGTTATAGTTAATGAATGTATAAATATATGGGTCAAATAGATATTGTAATTCATTTTGAACCTAAGTTTTCCTAAGTATTTTTATCTTCCATGAAACATTCCACAGGTAAGATGTTATCATGAAATTGGGATGCTTCAAAGTAGGACATATTTTTTAAGGGTTGGACCTTACAGAGTAGACTATTGAAAATGTACCGCAAGTCAGAACTACCAGTGAAATAACCTTTCTGAAAAATCTAAAATGTTTGTAACAAACCCTTACAAAACCTACATTCCTATAAACGGGGATGTTGTCCCTCAATTTTTTTTAATGGGATAGGGGTGGGGTGATACCTCATTGACGAGAACTTTTGGTTTCCTAACCATTGCTCTTTCGTTTTTGAAAATTGATCCACTCAGCTTTGGATCCAGCTTTGGAATGTCAACAATACGTTTTCAGAAAAAAACTACTTCAAATAAAAAATCTATCTAAATTTTAAACATTAACTTTTTTAAAACAATTTGTATTTTGAACGATGTAATTAATCGCCACAATTATTGTTACTGGGCCATTAAAAATCAAATATAAATTGCCTGTCGGTCACCTAATTAAGTCTTTTAGATTTTTTCTGGTGACACAAAAATCCAAGTGTGTCACATTCCACCTAACTCATTACAAGACCTGTGATGACGAATTTTTAATGTATATTACAAAGTGACACCTGTAAGTGCTTCAGAATGTACAACAGTGGTCTAAAGATACTTTCAATATCATTTGGAGGTTGGCGGACAACATTATCAGTATTTACTTAATCAATATGATGTTTTTTGAGTATGCCGATTTTCGGAAGCAAAGTAACTTAAGATGGGGGATCGAAAACCTTTTTCGTTGGGTTATCACTTGACTCCCAGTTCCATTTTTAAAATTTAAGGAGATGATACCCCCGTTTATAGAGGGTTGAGGGTTTCGCAATGGCTTTTGGGTCACAACTTGTCCCCCTTTCTAATATACTTGACTTGTTTTTTATTTATTTTTTTTTCAACAGCCTACCCTGTATAGTGGAGAAGCATTGGGTTTTCAGGGAATATACAAAATTCTCACACTTATTATGAAACCGCCAACAAATTAAGTAGTATTTTATTCTTCAAGAGCAAAAAATAATGAAGATGTCATATAATTTTAATTAAAAAGAATTGAACTAGTTACACGAAAACCAAATCATATTTTAACTGAAGTGATAAGTAGACAAATGAGAATATTTCAAATTGTACTTTATGTCATATTTTTTTCCTTTATACATACACATATACTTCTTCTCGTACACTTCACACTTTCATTTGAATACAACAACATGCTTTACCTAATGAGCGATTGTGGTCCTAACATGACATAGTATGTGAAACTAATGTGAAACTATCTCCCAGTTATCGGCGAAAAAAACACACTTGAGATTACAAGAAAATTAAAGTTTTTACCACCAGTTTGCATGTACTGCTTGTTATTATGAGTACTTACCTGCATATTATGAAATTAGATTTTTAGATGAGATTAGATTTTTGCTTCATTCCAGCATGTGGCATTTGACTTTGCATGGATTACTTACAAAAATATTACCACATATGATTTTAGAAAATAAGTTTTTCAAACCATATATCTTCTGAATATTTATCTCCTTTACTTTTCTGTTTGAACGAATCCTGCATTATGTATATCATCCATATTGAGAGAGTATAAATATTACTGAAATACACTGAAAAATATTTTTGTTATATCATGAGAATTTGTATCGCACCTTGTGAATTCACTAGTATTCCTGTTAAAATTCAAGCTCTACTGTAACATCCCGTAAATTAATAAGTAAGTATTAAACTTGTGCACAGAATTTCTACTCTCAGCTGATTACTTGCAACTTACTTTAACAATACAGAGTAAGAAAATGAGGCAAATGTATCAGAATTTGGTTTTTTAATCTTTTGTAGTGTAAATTCAATAATAATGTCGCCAATGTGTTACATACTATAACACTATTATTATTATTCATAATTCAATATAATAAACCGACTGAATCAATTATGTTAGCTTACACTGAGCTGTTATCAAACTATTGCTAATAAAGTTTACAGGATGTCATTGAAATAATTGAATGAAAGGTTCAAAATTATTAATAAACTTGGTTCTAATAACAATTTCGAAATATCCTCCTTGAGGATGCTATTTTATAGCGTAAACCTTTGAAAGTAAAAATGTTACAGTAACCTTCATGAGTAATTTTTTCTCTTTCCTAAGGTTTTTAAACATCTCTGGAGTTGATCTTTTGGTTTCAACAAATCCCATATGTGTCCAAAAGATGTGGCGTTATGGGGTTTTGTTGCTGAACGAAATCATTTGATATTTTCAATTTAAATAGTAACCCTCACAGTGAATTTCAACAATATATGTTTTCTTTTCGACATAGATTTCATTTCAATTTTTTATATTTGAAGTTATGCCAAAAAGTTGTACTTTCAAAAACGTATTCCTTTCAAAAACTACCAATGGAAATATTTATCTACAGAGAATGATCTATTTTATGGCAAACTCAAAATATTGTATTATGAATCAAGTTTTCATCAAAAAACAAAACAAGCAACAAGTTTTCATGTCATTGGAAACATTGCTTTCTTTTGGGCTTTGGAAGAAATAAAATTTTGCTTAAGCATATAAATTATTGTTTTTTGTGACACCACTATCTATTATATGTCTTTAAAATAGATAAATATTGTTAATTTGGAACTAACAAGGCTACTTATTGAATGTAGAAAAAATATCTGTGAAACATTATTTTCATTGAATGTGAATATAAACTGACATTTGCATGCCAGTATACTAACATGGTGTAAGTTGGCGCTATATATGTGCAGGATACGCTGACACTGGGATGATGCATAGCAAAGACGGAGACTCTTCAAGTAGTGAAACTAGTAAGCAGGATGAAGAAGTGAAACCCAGTGAGTTGAAAGTGAGCAGTAGGAATAACGTTCACTTTTTAGTTGGTGATGAAGGGTAAGTAGAATTTGCCTTTTATTTGGTTTTCATACTTTTATTAACACTTGGAAATTTAAGATTTTATTTTTTCGTATTTGCAATTTATTTGCTATCATTTCATAGTCCAGTTGTCATTGAATAAATAAAGATTGTTCTTCAAGCTCATATTTCAGGCAATTCAAAAAATTCCTCCCAATAAAAAATATGTCTCACTACTAAAATTCAATCTGTTGTAGGTAAACGATAAATAAAATTTTACTAATCTAATTTCAAAGAGATAGTTGAGTTTGATAGCCTGTTGAATTAGAGACTTTGGAGTTTTATAATTATTTCCCCTGCCAATATATAAATGAAGCTGTAAAATAAAATTTCAAAAATAATATTTACATAGAAATATCCACATCAACTCTCAAACATCGAAATATTTTTATAATATATAGTAAGCTTCAACCAGTAACAAATATTTCAGTAATTTATTGAATTTGAAAGTATTATAGTTGTTAATTTGTTCGGGAAGCCTATTATATATTTTTATCTCAGCATAAGTTGGCGATAGTAGCATTTGTTGTGCGGTGGTAGTTGATTTTCTTTAACCTGTTTTGCGACATGTAAGCAACATTTATATGTGTAGATACAGTATACGATTAAATTATTTTTACTCTTGAAAATTTTGCTGCAAGAATCATGTTGCTTCATGTTAAACATCAAACTAACAGTTCTTTTTTGTGTAATAGAGATCTTATTTATTTGGGTAGCATTTCTCCATAACATGATGTGAAAAGATAATGCAGTATATACTAAATGTTTAATAAACTTGGATCAGAAAAGTCATGAAGTTCAGATGAAAAATTACAAAGTAGGATTTGGAGAGTTTTTTTTAGTCCCAGACCACGAGAGTGATTTATCAATCAATACACCTAAAAGCTTCGTGTCAATTTATTGAAATGTACCTTTGATTATGTAATATAAATTATGGAGTTGTATCAATGCTTTCTGTCATGACATTTCAGATATTTTCGATTTGTCATTATGATGGTACGGATACTGTCCGTAAATTAATAATTCGAGTAGATCATCATTCATACAATAAATATGATACTAATGGACAGTTGAAAATGAGTATTGTAACAAATGTGTGAAACATTTCCCATTTATCCATAGTATGGGGATATTGGCTATTTCTTAGAAAATGTTTTGATCCATTCAAGCTTACCTGATATCGTCAAAATTGAAAGTGTAATTCTATATCGAACAATTTTATTTATTCCATTGTGTA
The DNA here is from genome assembly GCA_015342105.1 of Leptinotarsa texana. NCBI lineage: Eukaryota > Metazoa > Arthropoda > Insecta > Coleoptera > Chrysomelidae > Leptinotarsa > Leptinotarsa texana. The sequence goes on along the minus strand of WOGN01000030.1, from coordinate 20,527 downwards.
GAATTTGTCTCGAATAAATTGCCTTTTTGCTTATTTGTTATGTAAACTGAGGAAGAAAAAGTGATTTCTGGGTTAATCATTACATAAGTATTTTATTTTGTGTTTGAAAGAAATATTTGTGTACAAAAAGTTTCTTCGATATTTGGTGACTTTTTCTTTACTTTGTTTGGAAGTCTATTACTATTTATGTTGTTCAAAATATTAATCTTTTACTATTTTATAAAATAGTTCGTATTTTCTCTTTGGTGGGGAACAGTGAAATTCCAAAGAAATCGCATGCCTGTCATTGTCCTTTTTGTTGTCTATTCTTGAGTAGTGGTTTTCAGATTGGGAACAAATTTTTTGGAGTAATTTTATATATTGTTGGTTTACTTTTTTTATTGTACGCATTTCCGGTACTTGAAAAAAAACATTTTTACTAATATAAGTTGGCATATATATTCATATTTTATCAAAATTTTGTTCAGTATTGTTACATATATCCTGAGACATTTAGTAAAAATTGAAACTATAAGTAGGAAAATAGCACCCATAATTGGAATTTAATTAAAAATGAGACATTTTGTGCTATTAAAATACCTTGAATTGATTTACTTTTCGTTAGTCTATTCAAACAATCAATCTCTAATATAAATTTGGAGAATGGCAACGAATTCATTATTGAAACCAATTTAAAAACTTCAATCCAATCATTTGTTGGAACGAAAAAACGATCTACCTTAATTTTTTGGTCAAAAATAAGCTCGAACATTGAAAACTGATTTTCAAAATTAATACTGACCATCTAACAAGATATTCAGGCAAGCTGAAAGTAATAAAAATGGATCCTAAAACAAGCCCTTTTTCCAATCACCAGAATTACCCTTCTGAAGCTGCCAACTTAGTTGGTGAAACGTGTGCCAAGAAGATTATTGTATTTTTGTTGATTGGGAAAAGTACTTGTTTTTAGATTTATTTTACATTAGATGTTTCAGTTTTAGCTTTAATAAAAATGAAATCAAAAGTCGATAAAATATGAAGGTATTAAATGTTTCACAATGAGCTCCCAAACACTTGAAAAATTTCGAATAAAAAAATGCTTCAAAACTGTATATAAGTTATGTGATGTGATTGGTTTTCTATATTTAACTCAACTTTCATTATTGTTTGAACATTTTCATTGGCCTTTTCTGGGACTAAACACCTGAAAAAATCAATCTGAAAAAATAGAAATTAGAAATAGAAATTTTTATTTGTTACTTTCTATTTCATTTGATGAAAAATAAACAGACTAGTTTAACTTTTAAGATCAATAATATCCAGCCAGATACTCCATTTAGCAATAATGAAAACTAAAACAAGTTTGAGAAAAAAAAATCATCTATTTTACTGTAGTAAGACTACAGAGAATTGACAAAATATGGTGAATTTAAAATTAATTTGAAGAGAAATTTTACTGTAAATAAAATTCAAAATTGAAAGGTCTCATTTTCATTGTTAACTTTTTCATGTTTTCTATATTCCGTTTTAAAATGTACGCCCATTGTTTTTTGATATCCTTGCTACTTTTGTTAATTAATTAATTACTTTCATATATGTATTATATGTTTCTTGAGCAAAATATTATTACCGAATATACCAAGCAAGTACCGGCCTAATAATAGATCCTATTTTGAACTGAAATACCACGATGAACTGATACATTCTCCAATAGTGGCAAATTGTTTTTCACCAGGTACAAACAATTTTCCCCAACATCAGTATAATTTTGTCATCAAATATTTCGCCAATTTTCGAAATGATTATTGTATTGTTTATTTGAAGTTTAATTACTAGATCTTTAAAAACCATATGGTCAGTTCTGAAGCAAATTTGATGTTTTCCAGCATTTCTAATGATGTCGAGTGAGCTGTAGCATTGATATTATAAAAACCAATTTGTAATTCGTTCTATATTTCCCTATATTGAAATGAGTTTTTGTCTTATTTGATTCAGAAAATGGATGTGTTGAAAATATCAAATTTATGATCACGAACGAAATGAATGAAAACCTCTTTGTCTAATTTTTACAACCGGTTTCCGGTTTTATTTCATTAACAAGTACAAGTTTCGGGTTTTTAATTGATTTATTAATTTCCATGGCTTCCAACAAATTTATATTACATGTGTGTAGGATTTTGAGATTCTCTATACTTATCTTGTGTTGTTTTGATTATTGCAGATGTTCATACATTGTAGCTTTTTTATCCAAACAGGCGTGTTCAAGGAACCTCACGTCAAAATTGTATTCAGAAAAGTAATTTTGAATATTTTCTGAAAGGTTACCTGAGTAATTAATGCTACTATATTTACATGTATTGTGTGCTCTGATATTTGGGTATAATTCATTTATAAGCATTTTATGAGTTTTATCTGATATTATCTTTTTTATTAAAGAAACTGGTACTTACCTGATTGTTTAGCGCAGTTTGTGTAATTAATTTTAGTTCTTCCTAGAAGTTCTTCTCGGGTTAAGGTATTGCGTAAGCTCTGTGTATCATTGACCTAAAGGTGGATAATTTATGTGAGATTGGACTGAAAGAATCAAAGTGAATTGTACAGTCTGTGAAGGTGTTTTTCCGATCGTTCGATTTCTACTGCGAATTTAATTTTGTTATGCAGACTATTGAGTAAATTTGAAAATTGAATAATTCGTGTGCTTGAACCATCGAAACCCACCAGTACGTCATCCACATATCTGAACCAAAACATAATATGTTTCTGAGAAAGGGGGTTATTAAGGATGAGGGTGTTTCTAGTGTGTCCATGAAAATATCTGCTAGAATGAGGCTTAATGGTAATCCCATAGGTAGGTAAAAATTATTATTATATTTGAAAAAATGTAGTTTCGGACATTTATTCATTTATTTATTTATTCATTTATTCGTTAGTTATATATGGGTTATATATAACTGACGAATTTTGTAATCTCTTGACTACATGTCAAACAAAATTATCTACCAGAAAAACACCTTCACAGACTGTAAATTCCCTTTGATTCTTTCAGTCCAATCTCACATAAATTATCCGCCTTTAAGTCAATGATACACAGAGCTTTCGCAATACCTTCACCTGAAGAGAACTTCCAGGATGAACTAAAAATAAGTTAAAAACTGCGCTGAACAATCAGGTAGGTACCAGTTTCTTTAATAGAAGAGATAATATCAGATAAAACGTTTATAAGTGAATTATATCCAAATATCGGAGAACACAATATATTATGTAAATATAGTAGCATTAATTACTCAGGAAAACTTTCAGGAAATATTCAAAATTACTTTTCTAAATTCAAAATAACAAAAGCTTTCATTAGTAATAATAATTTAAGCAGAGTTCTGTTCAATGCAAAACCCAAAAACGAGATAGAATGAAAAAATCAGGTATATATAAAATAGAGTGTGGGAAATGCTCTGTAGTATATACAGGTCAAACTGGTAGAAATTTTGATGTAAGGCTTCTTGAACACATCTGTTTGGACAAAAAATCTACAATGTATGAAAATCTGCAAGAATCAAAAGACAAGATAAGTAAAGAGAATCTCAAAATCCTATACACATGTAATAAAGGGAATAAAATGAATTTATTGGAAGCCATGGAAGTTAATAAATCAAAAAAAAATCCAAAATATATAACTCTAAAAGAGCAACTCGATTTATGTAGGTCTCCACTCTTGAATTAATAAGTTTGACAACCCCGGTAATTTCAAATGTATTAGTTTGTTTTTATACTTGATAATGGGATAAAACCCGAAACCAGGTGAAAATTAGACAAAAGTGTTTTCATTTCATTAAAGTCACTCATTAAAGTTGATTTTGCAAAAAAAACACACTTCAACGTGAGATTTTCAGTTGAAAGTTTACAAAACTGTGACACGTGTTTCGCTATAGAATTGCATCTTCTGGCGTCAATAGTATTGTCACACCTGAAGATGCTATTGTATAGCGAAACACGTGTTGTTTTGTAAACTTTCAAGAGGAAATTTCACATTGAAGTTAATTTTTTGAATACGTTATAATGGATTTTCATCAAGTATCGATTAGTTATATCACATTGTTGACATTTCTGATAACAATTTCAACACCAATATTATCAAATCAAAAAACTTTCCTTAATGTCCAACAGTTCTATTTCTATTTTTTTTATAGGTATGATGACCCCACTCCGTCTCAAGTACTCCCAAGGAATATAACAAATCGGTTGTCTACCCATCCGAAGAGTATTAGCCAATCCAATATATCGATGAACCCTCCCTTAAAATCGACTTCAATGGTCCGGTCAGTGTCTCAGGACATTCATACATCCGTGACAGATTTGAAACCAAAAAGTTCCTTATCTGACACTAGTTTAGATGTGAGTAAAGTTAAAGCAGGAACGATGCGACAAATGACCATTAAAGAGCAACCTTCAGTGTCGCTCGAGGATGACATTTGCTCCACAGATTCTTCCATTATAGACGAGAATGACATTAAAAAGAAAAAACGTAAACTTATTTTTTTCTCGAAGAAAAGTAAAAATAAAGGTGATTGATTTATTTTAGCTAGCGAATTTGTTGTTACTTGAATTCTGAACCTGTTAGTCTTTCCATATGTTTCTTTTTTCAAAAAAGTTATTTTTTGTTTTGAGAGGGGTGTCAACAAAAATACATGAAGGTGGTTCAAAGTTGAACCGTGATTGTCTTAAGAGTATTTTAAATACTTTGGTGTTGCTATACAGCTGGGGCAAACTTCGTTGTTTAGGAATTAATTAATTCCAAACTGTTATTAATAGGAAAAAGTTTATGTATATAATTACTGTGTTGAGGCAATTTTTTTAAACAACCGAGTTTCGCTAATTATGAAAAAAAAATGTTTATGGATAGTTGAAAATAGTATTACTCTTTTTATTTGTATATCGAATTTGTTCCGGAATCTTCAAACTAGTACTCTAGCATGAATTTCAAATTTATTTGTCTCAGATTGTAGTTCAACTGAATTTCTGGCAACTCCAAAACAATTTTAAATTTTAGTTAGGTATGGCATTGTTGAATTTCTTGCTAGAGTCATGTATGCTGTATGCTTTATTCTTTGAGTCTCATAACCATGACGGACTCCCAAAAATAGTTTATATTCTTATATAATTTGCAATGTTGAGTAGAAATTTGAATATCTTCTACAAAATAAAGGAGAGTTGTTTGAATCACAAACATATACAGTCTTCCATGGGAGTAATTAGTGTTTTTAAGGAGTGTTTATATCCTCTCCTAGAATTATGTCCTTATTCCAGTACTTCAATCACGTACTTATGACGGACTGAGCCATTTTACAGGCATTTTTATTCTCTAATTTCATTATTATTTTTTGAGCTTGTAAGGTTGGTCCATATTAAGCATTGAATTGTATTGAAGCTTGGTCTACGTACTTCAAAAAATATCTGAAATGTATACTCTTTGCAGTTATTTTTCTCCTCAGAGCTCCATAAAATGAATAACATAATTTTTTCAACAAAATTTTATTAAGTATACTTTCTAATGTAAATGTATGACAACAACATTGGCTGTTATATTTCAGGTTATTTATGGAAGACAGCAAAAGAAAACATTTCCTATCCACTGATTAAATTATCAAAAAATATTTTTGATAAGTGTAACTACATTACTACCATTTTTTTATGAATCTTCTGTGAACTGTTTCCTAACGATGTTGAAATATGGCAAGAGGTGATTATACCTATACAAAAGAAATTATTGTACAGGGATCTATTCATTTATTTGTGGGGAAAACAATTTTAAATTCGGAACAAAGATATAGTTCTTTGGAGGTAATATTTCTAATGACAAAACAATTCATTAGGTATTCTGGTTTAACATAAGATTTACCCACTTCAGTGATTTTGAATAAACCTTTTGATAGGATATAAAATTCTGTTTTAAATGATATAACACAAGGGACTATTTCTATTGAAAATGGAAATACTGTGGAACAACTTTTGTATACAAAAGACAAACTTTGAAAACTGTTATTTTTTGAACGTCGTATATCATTTTTCACAAAAATCTTGATAGGAAGTGGTATTTTTTAAACTTTGACATTGAAATAAACCTCTTTTACTATAAAAAAAAATTGCAATTATACTGTGCCATTAATTTTTCTGTGTCGATGAAAAAGTTAAAAGTAGTAGTAGTAGTAGTAGTTTATTAATAACCAACTTATATGTATTTATGAAAGCATACGATAGAAAAAATAGGCGATTAATATAGGTAGAAGAAAAGGTCTGTCAAAACGAGTCTTATTACTGGACATAGGTATTGATGATTCACTTGAGTTGTTGGAAAACTTGTCTGCGAAACATCAATACCGAAATTTTTTATTTTGAAGATGGTCATGATATAATATGAGATTTACTTTTAATAACTTTGTATTTTTGACAATAAGTACTTTATAATGAACCAAACTGGCACAGAAAAATGAACTGCATATCTTTGACATTTTTACAACAGATACACTTCAATGTTAATGTTTAAAAAAACACTTTTAGGAATAAAGATGAAGTGGAAAATGGCATTTCAAATAACTAAATAAAATGTGAGTAGTGCTGCCATCTTGAACTGGGAGTAAATAGCTCCTATCCCACTATTTTAAACAGAAATGGTAACTCATGTTATATGAAAAAATGAATTTCGTGTTCTATCAAATGGTTTAAGAAATATAATGTTCTATCAAACCTTTTCAACCTTGGTTTATTTTCGGGTAAATATTTTCAATTATTTTACCATTGGAAATATCAACTCAAAGAACTATACAAACTGAATGACACCATTGTTACCTGGTACAGTAAATTCTTAGATGAAAAGTTCATTTGAAGTTAAGCTTTTCAAAATGAGGCTAAACAGTCACTCATCTCATAAAAAAAATAATTTATTCCCAAGAAACTAGATTGGATTATACTTCAACTTGAAGGTTATAACTTTTTTAAATATTATCAGCAATAAATACTTCCTTTTTGATGTAGAGTGCAGCCTTCAAAGATAGTTGGAACCACTTATATTTTTTTACTATTGTATACTCCTGTATATTTTCAATATTGTCTCACAATAAAATAACATACAATAAGAAAAAGAATTTTCGATTTGTTATTAATTTCTGGATCCCATTCCACATAGGTCAACACTCCATAGCAACCTTGATTTCCTGATTTAATTTCTGTATATTCTTTAGCATGAAATACTGAATGTTTTTAATATTTTGAAAATGTTTCTCATACTATACTCTTTTGCGAACTGTACCATTACATTACTTTATTTATTTTTTTGTAGATATTTGTTTTTGAAAAAACAATATTTCAGATAACTTTTACATACTCCTATTTAAGATATCATAATTAATTGCTCCAGCAGAATAGTTAAAATTTTATACAAAATTTAAACTTATAGTCATTTAGAAAGTGTATTTATTGCTTATGATTTTGGCAGTCTCAAAGCTAGTGATTTGTTTTGAAATATCATGCAAAGAAAAGTAGTTTCCATCAGATTCATTCTACTAAGACTTATGATGACTCATGCCATTTCACATATTTATGTTTTAAACAAAAAACCACAAATTGAGCACTCACTGTGAATCCAATTTTACTCGTTAACATAAATATATGGTTAGTTTGTTAGGAGTTATTTTGAGGAATCTCGTAAAAAGCTCTATCACATTTTTTTAGATTTTGCTGTCTTCCATGAATGAAATGCCACACAATTCAGGTAAAATATTAGTGAATCAGTGGTTTTGGTATTCTTTGAATGACATTGTTTGTGGGATTAAATTTTTTGTAATTTTAATTTTAAATTATGGTTTTTAATACATACTCTTTAACATGATGGATAAATGACAAACCTAAAAGTTACTGTGTAAAATGAACACCCTTCTACAGAAAAAAATCCATTGGACCTTTTCTTTAAAAAAAAAATCATAATCAAGTTCAATTCGACTTGGGTATTTTTTTTACATCTGTAATGAATCTGAATAAGTTTTCAGAACAACAAATTCAAAAAATCATTCTTTTCATTTGGATTAAAAAATGTTATCAATTCAAGTTCAATTCGACTGTGTTCTTATACATCTGTAATATAATAATGAATGTTTTCAATTCATTTGCATTCAATATTGTGTTGAGTAATATGGAAGAATCAAGGATTCATTGTAGATATAGACTAGGCTCAACAATAACATATACAATCCTCTTGTTAACAATGATACCCAGGCCGTGGCAAACTGAACATTTTCTCGGGAAAATAAATGATACTATCAATAGTGACTCAGAGGGAGCAGCAGTCAATACAATTGATAAAAGAGTTCATATTACACAGTAACTTTTTGGAGTGAACTTCTGTGTCCTTTGCATTCATAAAAATTCTTCGCTTAATGTTAATTTTTCCAAAATATAGGATCTATTAGATCTGGACAGAACCTTGAGGAGTGGTTTTAGGTTGTACTTACGGAATTACTTAAAATAGAAGAAGGAAACAGACGTCTCAATTGTCTCAGTGTATATCACTGTGATTTTAGTTGTAACTGAATTTCATTACAGTTTCAATTAGAGTTGTAGAGAAAAATACTTTTACTGATGACGACAAATTAAACTGCAATGATATTTGTAATTTGAGGTGAAGATGCAAAATGCTCAATGGATAAGGTGACTTTGAAGAGGAATATGACAGTTGTTATCAACGAGATTTCAACTGTGTGCTTCCAAATAGTTATCCCATTTATCATATGGAAATGTTAACTTATTTTCGGTCACATGTACTTTAAGGACGAATGATATAAATTGAAGGGGTTTCATTTTTAGGAGTAACTAATTTTTGGAAAAGTTTTTGGCTTGGCAAAAACTTTCTTTCCAAGTGATATAAATAGTGGAGTATGATTATATCCTTTTATATTTTCATTACTTATACAATAAAAGTCATCTTTATTCTTAGCTTTTATGAAATGTGATAAGAAAGTGGAATCAGTGTGAAACGCTTCAATACTTAGATAAATTGTATTCGTTTTAATTGGTGAGTGCCTAATATATATATTTGTTCACACTCAAAGGAGGAATGACAATAATTATTCTAAAATAAATTTTTTCAAATGGTATACGATTTTTATTGAATTGAAACCTGGATGAAAACTCTGGGAAAAAGAAATTTGATGTTTATATGACTGAATGTAACTCTTATGTTCTGAACCACCGAATGCAACTTGTGTTTGTTTAAACTCGCCAAATGCACTATTACCACTAAATACCATCTGAGGCTCCAAGCCACTGAGGCTTGGAGATATAGCATTAATCTTCACAGTAAAAATACATAGCACTGATGATCTGCTGCAGTTTCAGACGAAACGTTCGGTTATGTTACGTAGAGAAATATACTGAAATGAAATTTCTATGTAGAATGAAAAGTGGGACCTACAAAAATTGGAACAAATGTTTGTATGAAATATACTTTGTTTCTCAACATATACAAAAAATATCACAGTGTAATTCAGAAGTATTCACTCATAACAAGTTCTTTCCAGTAAAAAAGTTTTCCACAGTTGCTCAAACTCTTCATTAGAATATGGCTTTCCTTTTTGTAGCAATAACTCCAAAGCCTTCGACTGGCACTTGCCAATATCCCAATGTTGATTCCAAGTATTTTCTTCATCGCTTCGAGGAATAGGTTTTGGGCACTTGTAAACATTTCTTTTTGGATGTGCTACTTCAAAGTTATTTTCGTGTACACGTTTACAAACATAACATTCAAAACCAGTAATTGGATGTTGGCTCAATACATTTTCTTCCAGTAAACTATTTGTAATTCGTCCAGATAACTTATGTCCCAGGAAACTTTCATATAAGGTATCATTTTTATTCAATATATTGATGAAATTTGCTACTGCTTCCATATTCTTGAAATTTTTTACTAAAATAGCAGACTGTTCATTGGGAAGCCAATCCTAAAAAGTATCAAACTATGGAGAGCATTCTCTAATGAATGAATAATCAACACTTTTTTTTGTTAATTTTGTTTATGGGAAACTCTTAGATCTATCAGCGATCTATCCATCTAAAAATAGTGTTATATCTGTAGCAACCTTACAAAAACCAAATGCAAAAACACTCCAAGAATTAATTTCACTGGATACCACGTGAATAAGGCAAGTCATATCAGAGAACCACGGGATGGTTGAAAGTTTGTGATAGTGAGCACAAGAAAAACACCCAGCAAGCAAAAACTAACAAAAGGTGAAATAATCAGCAAAGGGGAACACTGGTTTGAAAGAAAGTTTGAAGAAGCTGTGAAATGTTGAAAATGTACGGATTTATTTGCATTTATTCAGACTACAAATTAACACTTTTTTGGACAATTAAAATATGAACCTCTATCATTCACCAATTTTTTTTTTGTTCGGCAACCATTATAGATGATATATGTGATAACATTGTATACAGTCAGTTTTTAACGTTGCATTACTGACCTTTCCTATACAATTTTGTAATGTCAAAAGGAACATAAACATATTATACAAATTTAAATCACTACTTAGCCTTTCAAATCTTTTTACCACGGAAAGACATGCGAATAATCAACGACATCTTTGTTGGAAATTTGAAATGGAAAAGAATAGCTGAAAATAACAATTATATTAAGCAAAAAATCCTGAACTGAAATAACAATAAAATAAAATAGAAACAATTGAAAAATGAAATAAAAATTGTGATGGTTATCATCACCCGAAGACGATTGTGGATATTAATAATTGAAACGTCGTGAAGTAACTTGGCTTGAAATATTTAAATTTTTATTTCTTTTTTATTGTTCAATTGTTGCATGTCTTTTATTTTATTGTAATTTCAGTTCAGGGTTTTTTGTTTAATATAATTGTTATTTTCAGCTATTTTTAATTTTATTGATTATTTAAGCGATTTCAAATCATTTTATATCATGTTGGACAACGGAAGTCTGAACTAATGAAATTTTTGGATATGACCATCATTGTTAGTAATTCAGTTCAGATTCAGTATTATAAAAAATATACATACTTCAATATTGGGGGCCCCTAAATATATGGGAATCGAACCAACAATAATTGGTCTCCAAAACTTTTCTGTAACATAGTCATCACATATTGCATTTTCAAATGCAATTATGAATTTGTATTTAGATATAAACTCCAAATATTCATTATTATAAAGGTCCAAAGGAAATACAGTTTTCAATCTGAAAAAGAAATTGCAAAAGTACTTGGTGCAATTGATCATATAGATAACATACTCTTTCGGAAATTCTTTATTTTTAAGACATTTGCCATAACTGTCAATTCCAACATATTTGGCCAATTTTTTCACCAAATAATCTCTTCCTAGTGGTGTGTCACAGTCAGATTGAATATATAACACTGGAGCTTGTGTTTTCAAATAAGTGTTTCTAATCTCTAGGGGAATATAATATTTGTTATCTGAAAAATAAAAAGATACTGGAGAAAATGAGACAACTTTTGTATTAATAATACCTGTTATAGACTTGAGATTTGCCAGATACTGCAAGGTTATTGGAAAATCACTATTTCTGCTGAATGTGGAGGTAATATTAAACAAATGTTGAATTTCAAATAGAAATGGGGCATAATTTTTTGGTGATTCTTCGTGGAATATGGCCCATGATGCAGTTCTAGGTAGAGGAAAATCATTGTTTTCAATGTGGCTACCATACATTAAAAAGGCCTGAATATAGAATTATGATAGAAGATATAAATGATGAAGATTTATTTATGCATCAATCCTAAGTAGTTCAATGGGAACATTAATGAATACAAACATTGGTCAACATGAATTCTTACAACTCAACTTTGGAATGCTACATGAATCAACCTTAAATAAAACAAGAACTCACTCCCAAATCAATGTGATTTGTAAATGATCTATCACTAGTTACTATACATTCATATTCTCCACCATAACATTTTATTATTCTGTTGGAGGCAGGCATAAATGGGGTCCACCAAATTAAAACCACTTTCTTTGTGTTATTTTCAAATATCTATAAATCAGAGATATTAAATATTTTTAATGCATCCAAAGTTCCCTGTAATCACCTTGATAACATAGTAGAGAATGAAAATACCTATTAAAATTTTGCTTAACCTCCCCCCAAGTTTCGATGCTTTCAAATAATTATAGGGGATCATTTTTACTGTATTTCTCGTACTCTTATTTTACAATCGCCCAGTCAACTAGGTTAAAAGTCAAGGAAACACCTAGCAAAGATGCATAGAAACCAGTGTTGCCACTTCCTAATTGTAAAATATTCACCAGTTATCAAGTTTGTCTGTTAAATCTTCTTTTTTGGGTTTATACTTGGTACATTTCAACCAACAATTATGGGCATAATCGTTGCATTTCAACACCAAGCAAGCGCCACCGACTCCATCTGTTAACCGATTCCGTTTGTCTTAATATTATTTAATGTTAAGAACACTGTCTCACAAAAATATGTGGATGAAAAAAAAAAATAGCAAAGCTAAATCTTTCAAGTTGTAAAACTGTAAGGTAATCTGTTTCAAGATTTTAAAATGTCTCCTTCGTAGTTGTGCTTATTTTCATTCTTTAAACGATTCCTTTTCATTTTCTCAACTACTGATCTCAATTCGACAAATTCTCGAAATCGTCGGTTTGCATCTATTGAAAATTCTCTAATTCCATAGTAATTTAATCAACTACATCAGGATACTTATTATTTCATTTTGCTTTTCTAGTTTTCTAGGCTTCTAAACTGGTTTTATCTTTTACTAAACTGTTAGTAATTTAATGAATTCTATGAATTCTATTTCATATGGTGCTGTTGCCTTTTTGAAATATTTCTTTATGCGAGGAAAATACTTATATGTTTTAGTTTCGATATCTTGTATCTTTAGTTCTACAACGTAATTTTGACAGTAGTTTATGTCTCATTTCTTCTTTTTTTTCATTTGTAGGTCGGTCAAGCTTTGTGTTGACATGTGTAGATATTTTTTTCTGACTGCAGAACATTTTAGATATCTAATAAAAAGTTTGTGTTGTCCAATATTTATGACTTATTTTAATTGTATATGACTTGCTATAAACATATTTGAGTGTTCAACATATTAAATAAACTTGCTTTACTTTACATTCCCTTTTTCACTGTCACTTTTCACATGGGATACTCCTTCGGGGTAGATCTACTTACGTGATCAGTTTTTCGCATGTTCAAAGGGAAAATCAAACAGTGTACCTTATACGAAATTGTTTTTATTCTGTACTTGATTTCATGCAAAATACATATTCAGACTAAATAGGCCGATGATTTGCTCAACTCCTTAATGTTTTACATATACATCTATTTATATATTCAAGATTTTTTTATAATTCGATTCTCTATTTGTTATCTATCTTGTAAATCATTTTTAAATTTAAATTTGACGCTGCTCTTATATTTTTTACTCTATTTGTTTCCCGTTCTGTCCAAATTAGCACATTACTCAATGGAATAATTCATTGTATTACAACAGATAAACCGATTTGCACTATTGGAAATATAACAATATTATTTTTTATCTATCTTTTTTTTGATATTTTCACCTTCCACAATCTGATAAATATTAAAATCATAATGGAGAAATTTATGCAGGTGTAGGAAGAGCAAATATTTCAATTTACCCTGATAAGTTACTGCGTAAAATCAAAGTTTTTTCACAAAGAAAAACGTTCTATTTATCGGTAACTTGTCGTATTTAATAATTTTGCCTATCAAAAAAATTGTTAAAAAATAATACAAAACAATAAAAATACAATACAATAGAAATTGACGAAAAATTCAAATATATATGCAGTTATTCCTTTACTGATTATTATTTCTCAACTTCTGTGAAATATACCTTGATTTTACACATTAACTTATCAGGGTAAACTAAAAAGTTTGCCCTTTAAAGTTCTCCATTATAATTTTCATATTTTTCAGATTGTAGAATACCCAAAAAAAGGTCGATAAAAAACTGATTTTCCTTCACTAAAAATGACTTTCGTTCAATATTATTTTATAATATTACATTAATAAATAATTCAATTTAACATTTGTGAAGACAACTCGAAAAATGGCATCATAGCATTGTTTACAACGGACGACCTACGTTCTAACTACTTCTCAGTTCCTCATATACAGCTAAATATTGACGTATGAAATGATTAGCTCAGATTACCCAAATATGGATCAGTAGTATATTAGTAGCACCCATATAAGCGCGTTTTAGTCCTAAGATATAGTTATGAGTTCAAGTAACATTTTATTAAGAGATTCTCACTGAAAAGTTTATAAATACACAACACGTGTTTCGCTAAAAAATAGCTTCCTAAGGTGTTTTCGTCTCTAGTACAATAGAGTATAGTGAAACACTTGTCGTTTTGTTTATTATTATATGTCTAGTGGAAATCTAACCATAAAGTGTTATTTGAATATGATTACTTGAATTTGATGGCTCTGAATGTAAAGCGGGTAGAGACAGCTGCCGCAGAGCATATCAACCATAAGCAAGATGGTGATATGCATCGTTAGAATAACATATGACGAGATGACATTCTTTGAAAACTTACGATTCTATTACAAATTAATTTAATTATTACATACTGTTAAACAATATGTTAAACAATAAAGGCGAATCATTTATTTCTAGGGGTAACAATAAACTAATTCATTATATTTTTTTTGACAATATTGTACTTTATGGCAGGATCTGGTATAAGATACAGGCAAATTGAAAAAATTGTGGTGTCGGGCCCAGTTTGGTTTCCAAAACATTAGATTCACGTTGAAATTTTCATCTTTTCTACGGTATTTGTAGGCGAGTGGCGCTAACTGTTGAATTTAACGTCAAATTGAGTTCAAATTGTAGATGTAGAGTATTTTCAAATTTGATTATTTTGAAAAATGTATGCGTTGAGATTTCGAGATCAATTAATTTAAAGAAAAAAATTGTATGTTTTTGTTGGTTTGGCATCACCGGTAATAAAATCAACTGCGCAAGTTTTGTAAATTTTGACAGTGAACTTTTTTAATGTTCAAGTCAAGGTTAACGGGTCCAACTTCGCAGTTTTCTGTCTTTCTTCGGTTTGCCGCCGTTAACAGAGCAGGCATTTTGGTTGTTCGCTGGCAGCTGCATTAATTGTAAATCAAAAGAGGTGAGGCAGTGACAACTTCAATAATTTATTCAGTAAAAGTTTCGTCAGAGGTTGTGTTGAAGATTTTTTCACGTTCAATTTTTTATAAATTACGTCTGAAATTGAATATAATTTTGACATTTTTTATTTCGGGTTTATGAGCACGTGTACTAAGTTTCTTAATAACGTAGTTATCACGTAATAAATTTTTTCTATTATTCTAGCCGGTTTTCATTGTTCTTTCACGATTTTCATTCCTAAAACAAAGTAAATCTTACTGGCGTTTTTGTAGCAAAATGACAACTGAACACGAAAAACCCGGAGATTGTGGTGACGAAGTAGAATCAGTCGAAGAGGAAGAGACTGGACAAAACATGGCCAGAATCCTAGATTTTCCAAATGTTATGGCCGCTTTACAGAGTCAGCGACATGCTGAAATGCTGGCTCTGCTACCGGATTCTGTGAAAAGGAGAATTAAAGCTCTGAAAAAAATTCAGTTAGAAGCTACGAATATTGAATCAAAGTTTTTCAAAGAAGTGCATGAATTGGAATGCAAATATCACAGGCTCTATGTGCCTCTTTATGAGAAGAGAAATACTATCGTCAATGGTTTATATGAACCAACCGACGATGAATCTCAATGGCCTTCCGATAACGAAGAAGAAATTGGCGAAAATACCAAAGAAAAGGAAGATCTTCCTGATGCTTTGAAAGATAAACTCACCATAGAAGAATCCAAGAAGGAAGACAAAGACGTTAAAGGAATTCCTGAATTTTGGTTGACTATTTTTAGAAATGTCAATTTACTATCTGAAA
>WOGN01000029.1:0-39853 GCA_015342105.1 Leptinotarsa texana | reverse complement strand
TATGAAAACGAATTACTTGAGCTTTTTTGGTATTTAAAACTATATCTTGATTTTGGAGATATTTGGCAGTCAGAGTCATAACATTTTCATATTTATTAAGACATCTGTTCTTTTATCAGATATGAGTAACGATATATCATCTGCATAGGCATAAAATAGGGGGTATAAAATTTCTCTATCTATATTGTTTATATACAGTATGAAAAGAATCGGTCCCAGGATGGATCCCTGTGGCACTCCAGCCTGAACCGTTTTCATTTCGGATGTGGAAAAACAAATAGTATCTCCATAATCAAATTTATGAGACACGCATTGATTTCGATAAGTGAGAAACGAAGAAGCCCAATTGAAAGAATTTCCCCAGACCGTAAGATTCCAGAATATTCAATAATTTTACATGATTGACGCAATCGAATGCCCTGCTTAAATCACATAGAGCAGGGCACTCGCCCACATCAATAAACTTCACTAGATCGTCATAAAAACTAAGTAAAACTGAGTTGATTTTCCTGATCTGAAACCATGTTGCATTAGTATTAAAATTCTATGAGAATTTATGAATTCCATTAAACGTTCCAAAAACGCGTACTCGAAAACCTTAGAGAGGCTCTGGGAAATAGTGATTGGTCTGACATTCTCTATGGATAATAGTTTTTGTTTTTTTGAATACGAATTACTTTTCCAACTAACAGAACCGTTGGAAAAGTACCAGTTGGGAAAGAGAGGTTCACTATATATGTAATTGGTTCAAGAATGCCGTGCAATATTTTTTTTATAATAAAAACAGGTATTTCATCCATACCCGATGATTTTTTGTTTTTCATTTTTTCCATAGTCAACTCAAGCAATTCCATTTCACTGTATGGCTTCAGAAACATTCTGTGTGGATTAGAGTCAAAGCTGATGTTGCTAGGGCAGTTTGTATTATAATCTTCTTCGTTAATACTTTGTACCAAGACTTAAGGCGCTTCAAAAAATAAGAGAAGGATTTTCAATGGTTTGATCTCCTCTTTTGATAATTCTTACCTTTGTTTGAAAGTTCTGATACGACACCCCATTGTGTTCGATGGTTGTTGTCAGACATAGTTATTTTCTCCTGACAATACCTTTTTTGTTTCATTAATAAGTTTTATATGACCTTTTTTGTTTTGTTTGTACATTTCAGTTAAAAAACAGTTATTTTGCTTTTGACTAAAAAGATTCTTTAATGAGGAACTAGACTTTTTTATTTTATCATCTATGCTGCCTTTATCTTTACTTTTTAAGTACCTTTTCCGTTTAGGAAAACTAATTTCGAAGTTGTACATGAAAATGTTATGGAATTGACGAAAGGCTTCATCACATTTGTCATATGTATTTTCCCTCTCTAAAAGATTTTCAAAATTTGTAATGTTTTCCTCATTGAAGGATCTTTTCATTTCCGTTTTATTATTTACCCTCAAATGGAGATTTTCATCGAGTTCTAGTAACACTGTGCGATGATCAGAGATATTATTATCTATAACGTAACACAATTCCCCGTCCGTACAATTCGAAAAAATTTGGTCTATTATGGTGCAGCTGGTGTTTGTGATTCTTGTGGGCCAACCAACCAATGAGCGAAGGTCAGAACAAGACATTAGATAACATAATGATTTGAAATTTTTATTCGAGTATAAATCGAGATTGAAATCTCCGCAAAAATAATAAATTATTCCAGGTTTATAAACTGAGTTCATTGCGTCACGAATATTATTAAAAACTATATCAATGTCCCCACAAGGGGATCTGTAGCAATTTATTATCATGAATTTGCGTTTATTTATTGTAAATACGGTAGCACAAATCTCAATAGGTTGTTCAATGCAATACTTGAAAAAATCAATCACATCTGTTATAATATCATTTTTCGACCATATGGTCGTATAAAAACTTCTCAAAGTAAAACCTGGAAAATGTATACCGTTCAATACTGCCTCGTTAACACCTGTCTCTGTTATACATAAGAATTGCAAGGTATGAAGGTACCCTAATTCTGTCTCTAAAATACTTATTTTATCTACCCTAGGTCATTGTTGTCATGCAATTAATTATATTATATGCGAGCGCTTTCGACAGCTGGTCATGCTATCATCTTCAAGGCTCTATTCAAACTGTTATATAGTGTAGTAATGTATGTACTTTGTCTCATTACAAACCCCATAGTTCGTAGTGCCTGAGGTACTATGTAACCCAAATGTGGTTTATACGAGAGTGTAGCCTCCTGGTGCCGCCTCTGCGAGGGTGAAACAATTGCAAATGCGTAAAAAGGTAGGTTTCTTCATGTAATTGCTAAAATTACGTTTTAATGTTTCTACTGACTTCGGCGACATTAGCCCGTACTTTTCGAACACCCGGTATAAATTTCAAACATGATGTCACACTAGTCAACCACTGTTTACAAAATTAAGAAATATATACGTATTTATGTTCACATTGTCCGACAATTCCAATTAAACCGTAACAAGATAATTAATTAATCAATAAAAGTGCTTCGTTCATATCAATTCCTAAAAGAATATGTACGCCATATAAAGAGAAAATGAAAGTGGTCTTGCACTAGACATAGGGCATAACCGTAAAAGTAACACTGTCTTGCACAATCAGACTCATCTTTAGTTTCTCGGTTACTGGTACATGGTTGTATTTGTCCACGCATCAGTACGTTTGGCATTCCAAGATCATGAAACATTTTGAAATACCTCATTTGCACTATATTATTTGAGAGGAATACATTGAGTTGAAGACTCTTGTTTAGTATTCGCTTTGGTAAACAAAGATTGCTGCGATTTGATTCCGCGTTTCAAAGCTACAAATTTTTCCTTCCGCAAACTTCCTATATACTTGGAGTAACTTTGAAGATGTTTTGATTCATAGTGTCGTTTAATGTTATAGTCTTTGAGAACAGCTATGGTTTCATTACAAATTAAACATAGCGCCTTATTACTGGACTCAATCACAAAATACTGAAAGTTCCATTTTTCTTGGAACGTTCTGCATTCACTGTCGATTTTTCGCTTCTTTTTCATACTAACAAATTACACATAAAAACAATAAGTCAAATCAAAATTCCTTTATTGACAGGTGTTACTTTATTTCACATTAGACAGTTTCACTTCCTTCGCCATTCCTACGCAGACAGACTCGTAGTTGCGCCGCTAGCCTTTTTATATCAATTATTACTGCCATTTCGAGATGATCGAAATACACTAGCTATAACCAGAACTTTCTCGAACCAACGCGGTAATTCCAAATATTTAATTGTGCCTAATGCCACCTAGCGGGTAGCTGAAAAAGATATTACATAGTACCACAACTAGCCACTAGATGTCGTTAAATGTCACAATACACAATAATAATTGAAATGCAAAACAAGCGTAAGTTTGCTTAGGTCACGCAGTTTGCGACTATCCTAGTCTAGAAATACAGTTAAGGGCAGAAATTGGCCCTTGGAACAAACTGAAAAAATCGTTATGGCCCGAAGGCTTTAAAGTTTGGAGACCCCTGCAATAGTACATCAAAAAGTAATCTGAACCAGTGTTGCCAGTCTGTTGGGAATAAATACACAATTTAACATTTTGAAACCCCTCCAAGTTTGAATGTATACCATTTTTACATAAGGGCCAATACTCAACGCCACCAACTCATATTTGAATAAATGTTTTTAGAATTTATGGTTGTCTGGTTTGCTATCATTTTCTAAAATTGATGCATTTGGAAAATATTGTACATTCACAATAATATGTTTAAAATATGTTTTCCCGTTAACCAGCTTTCACACCCCTGCGAACGACAACCCTCAGAAGTCGAAACTTATATGAGCTAAGGACTAACGAGGTCTTACCTTTTAACATGTGATTGCTAACACGGGTTGGACGATAGCAAGTGAAAATCAGTCGTTCAGCCCCTGCGGCTTGAACTACCAACTAACACTGCGGTCAATTGACTGAGTGAACAAAGCACCCACGCCTAACCGACCAGCTACCGACCAAATCGAATATAAAAATGTCTGCTTCTGGCCTATTGCTTCCAAAGACATGCATGCTTCTATCTACTGCGGAGAAATAATAACAAAGAAGTCTTGCCAAAGACGAAAGATATATTTTTCTATTTTCTGTGTGAAATCTATATTTACACCCTGACTGCATATTGTGTCTGTTCATTTGCATATCTTTTGTACAGTGTTTTTGAAATTGATCTTTCTTCAGGTTAGTCTATTCCATCATTCAATATTTTCCACAAAAAATAGCAGAATATTTAGTAACCAACCCTAGGAGCTAATTTCAATTTATTAAGATCTCTTTATACAGTTAAGGTAATAAAAGAAAACTATGTGTCATCAATGAAATACGCTATGAAACACGTATATTTAGACAATAGCATTCTTTACTTCTACAAGTGAAAAATGAAACAATTAAAGTTTGTGTTCTATCAGAGAGAACTCTTGTTCGGATGATGGCTTGCACTGAGTTTATCGTGATACTACATTGTGACAAATTTATGACATAGTACTATTTTTTGATAGTTTATACTTTTTATACATTGTTTATTGAAAATATAATTTTATCGTCAAGTTACGACTGGGCCTGTCTAATATGGTTACTTTTTAGTAAATTTCAAACAAGCAATTCGCCACTGAAGGGTTATGTTGTTCTGAGAGGTAGCCTCACTGTTTTTTTTTAATGTATATTTTTTTTATTGCCTCAACTGTACCTCTATAAAGTATCCTTGTGTGAGTTCACAAAAAATTAATTAATATAGTGTAAATTAAAAATTATATTTCCAGTTTACTAATATAATTCTTTTGCAGTTTCATCCTCAGGTGTCAATAGGCGAACAGCAGTTCTCTTCACCAAGAAGGCACAAGCAGCATTGAAAAGAGAAGACAAAGATAAAGAAGAAAAAGATGGTTTGGCTTCACCTACTGCAAAATTGTAAGTGGTTATGTATACAGAGTCTGCATTGGGATACTTACCCTCAAGAGGAGTTATTAGATTCATTGCCTCTAGTTAAAAATGAAAAAATAACCTTTTTATGACATGTTAAGTTTCACAGTCAGCCAAGACCATTTGGACAATTTTATGGTTTTATAAATTGAGCATATGTAATGACTTTGAGAGTGCTTCAAAACTAACTGTATTCTTTTTGTTCTTCAAGTTTTCTGGTTTCATTTTTATTTCTGTTTTATTTTATGTTCTGTTTGTTATATTTTACATTTGTTTCGTTACATTTGTTGTAATAAATGTTTAAAGAACATAAGATATTTTTATCATCTTCCAAGCTTTAGTAACAAATAAATTATTGCAATGAATAGTAACTTTGAAGTTGGGCTTTGATATAACAAACTGAGAAAAGAAATATTTCTATTTCTTACATTGTCTTTTTTTCAGTTATATTTTTGTTGAAAATTATTGACAAAACAAAAACAAAAAAATTTTGAACGTACCACAGGAACATTGAAATTGTGTAGATTGCGGTAATTAAACCTGTACTCAGATCTGAAGGTCTAAGCTGAATAGACCTAATGAATCATGAAGAATTCAACTCTTACCACAAAATTGAATAACCAAAAATATTTTGAAAAGTTTTGAATAGTTTTTAAAAGACTTACATCATTTAATAAGATATTTTTCTCGAGGCTATTTCCTCAAAGGTAAATATTTTTCTGTATCATTTGCTTACTTCATTTTCTTTACTTTCAATTTAATTGAAATTCTTAAGTTCATCTGTGTTTTTACGATTTATTGACTGACTGCATTTTATTTTTAGTTTTTGTAAAGTGATATAAACTTCTATATTGTATGAATATTGCCATTTTTTTGTGTGTACGATGTACAATGTAAACAACTTCCTCATTTCTATCGCCTATATCTTATGACTGAGCTGGATTTTAAGATTATCTACAAAGCTTCCAGCATGAAGTAAGAAGGGTAACTACTTTTTTTTTCCTCAGAGAAATATAGAAGAAACTCAGGCGAGGTTCAGTTTGCTTGTCAACATTTGCATATTGACCCACATCTCACTATCATCTGACCCTAATTATTCTATTTTGTATCAATCGCTAATGTGTAGTTCTGAGCAAGGGCCACATCCTACCTGAAATACAAATTGTGTCCACTTATGAGGTCTAAGAAATTGTTCAGAATTTGATTACTATGTTTCTTGCACAATCACTTATTCATCATAAAAACAAACCAATAATTGTTCAATTATTATATACCAAACCTTAATACTGAATCGTACCTTGGGACCTCTTGGATTGATTAAAACAGATTATGTTCTCAACAGTAATGCCTGTTTTTTCATTATACATTTTAGAATTGGATAAGTCAGATTTATTGGGCTATACAACATTACAGATATTATCACATTCTGTTGATAGTAATTGATATACCAATGACAATGCCACTGGTCGATATTTCTAAGGGACAAATTTGTGTTTTTGAGAATCCCCTGCACTGTACCATTAGATAGATTGGAATTCTTGACAAGGTCTCGTATGGAGTGTCATGTAGGCCTAAAACGGCAATTTCAATGGCTTTACTGATTATGAAATTATTTTTTACTTGTGTTCTAGTGAAAGATCTGGTAGAATTCAATCGGGGTATATTTTAGCACAGTATTCTGTTACTCTCGAAGAACATTTCCTGATTAAAAATTAGCCTCTAGCAAATCATTTTACTCTATGTGATAAAATGGCATGTTGCGGTCAACTGAAATCATAAGAATGAACGTCAAATATATAGATCTGTCAGAGCTGTCCTGATACTTCTATTTGAATTTTAAGTCTGATTCAGTTGTAAGCAGCAAGGCACTTAAGCAAGGCAGTGGAGGATGATCCGATGTAGGATGACAGCATAATTTTAACCAAGAGGACTAAATGTTTGTCTTTAGCAGTTTCACTTGGGATTTATTTAGGTATTCAATGGAAATTTAGTTTTAGTTTTATTATATTGATTCACAACCTCTTGACTACTTTATTTTTAATTCTACACAAAATTTCCATATTCTTTTATAATTGAATTGCTTCTACTAGAAGGAAAATTAAAAATGTTTCTTCCAATTGTTTTTTATTACTATATCAATGTTACAAGTTTGGCAATTTAAACGATATTATATCTCCAATAATAAGAAATTTACCAACGGTACCAATGGTTTATGGATGCATAAACTTTGTTTCTATGGGATCACACCTTGTATGCAGTCGACAGCCTCTCTGTCTGGCTATATCCTTTTTTTTTCGGTTCAGAAATACAAATATAAGGAATTTCATTGGTAGCCGTATTATAAAGGCATCTCAAAATAAATGATATATTTTAGTTAATCCTTATGTAAACTATAGCAGTTTAAAAAAAAAATTGTTGAAAATTACTGTTTCACATATAAATAATCGCTTTATCTCTCTTGCATTATTTTCTTGTTATAAATTTGATAAAGTACAATACTAATAGTTCAACAGAGGAGGTTCTGATAATATCAAAAAGATCTTTGGTAGAAGTCCATTGTATCTCAAAATGGAATGCAGTAGATTTGCAAGTTTGAGTTTTATTCCTTGCAAATATCAAAAAGGTAACTGGTATGACAGTATATGTTCATTAGTACCAGTAAAAAAGTACCACACTGTGGTTAAAGTTATTTTTGATGCTGATTTGCCGCAGAGAATACATTTTTAGTGATTGCTATGAACAATGTCAGAAAATGACCCTCAAATGTTCCTAAATTTCTAAAAATTAATTTTTTATTATATTATTTTTATTCATTATTCAATCATTTAAGAGTGATTCACCAATAACAAATAGAATAGTTAATAGTAGGAAGTGTAATTTTTGTTTATTCAACTAGTAATTCACTGTTTTCTACAGGACTAAAAAATATATGCCTATGCAACAATTGTGTTGCAATTGATTTTATGAGATATTTTCTTTTGGAATGAGGTTTTGAATGCTGTATGAAAGAAGTAAAAAAATACCTTTCATATACATGTTACAAAGTTTAACTTTAATGATAATTCAATCAAAATATAAATTTTTGTTTTGATAAAATTTTTCTGTACTATTTCCAGAAAAAAGAGAGGAAAACCTCGCAGTTCTGCCGAGTCTACTCCAAAACTCGAAAAAAAAGATGCAAATGCTGTTCCAGATAGTTTCAAAGTGTATCGGGCTGGTGCTCAAACTACAGATGAAGAAAACAGCGACAGTGACAACAGCTTGTCAACCTGCTACTCTCATTCACTGTCTGAAATTGCCTCCGATGATGACAGTGACTACTCTGACAGCACCACTCAATCTGCCAACGAGGGCTTGATTACAGAAAAGGAGTTAAAGCCTTTACAGTTGGTTTGGGCTAAGTGTAGAGGCTACCCTTGGTACCCTGCATTAATTATTGATCCTCAAATTTCTAAAGGTAAGATTACTCGTATTTTCATTTTATAGTTATAATACTGAACTGTTGAATAAAATATAAGGGGCTGCTCTGCACGTATATCTCCTTGGGAGATAAAAGAAAGACTGAGTATTGTATTTCTTGTGATTGGGTACTTTTTTGGGGTGTATCTTACTCATTTGAATAACTGAATAACATGTTATTATTTATATTCTCTTTAGCTACCTTCTAATGCTATCCGTATGTCACAGAGTTGATGTGACAACTCTTCACTCACAAAACAGAACTAAATGAAAATATTTAAAAAAATGTTGAGATTCATAAAAACCGATAACTAATTTCAGATTTTTAAATGAAAACAATGAGAAGAAGCATTTTTTCCATAATAGATATATCATTTTCATTTGAGTACATTTTTTGAAACTGATAAATTTGAAAAGCTCACAATTGGTAAACAGAAACTCGTCAGTATTTTTGAATAGAAAGAGCTGCAAAACATGGCGTTACTATCAAATCAAGATCATCTTACTTTAAGAATAAAATATCAAATGTAAAAATAAAATTCTATAACTATAATCGAAAAACCATCTATTTTCTTTTCAGGATATGTTTACAAAAATGTGCCAATTCCATCTCCTCCCCAGGAAGTACTTGATTTGTCAAAAAATTATACTGAGCAAGTATTTTTGGTATTGTTTTTCGATGCCAAGAGGACTTGGCAGTGGCTGCCTGCTGAAAAATTGGAATTACTTGGATTGGATGCAGAAAAGGATGAATCAAAGGTTAATACAAAAATTAAAATTCTTATTCCACTCTGAAAACACATGGAGTCATTTGAATATTTGAAATCACTATTTGGAACCTTTGCTGTAGTAATTAATATTTCTGGAGTTTTATACGAATACCAAACCGTTATTTTTAATATATTGACACGTTTTTCAATCATCAAGTGATCATATTCAAGAAGAAGAATAAGCTGAAATAAAATTTCTCTTGAAGATAATCACTCGGTGAGTGAAACAAGTATTGAGGTGTTGAAAATAATGGTTTGGTGTTGGGACAAAACTACAGTAATATTCACATTTTATCTTGTTTTAGCCATTTTCTCATTAATTTCATTCCATATGCTTGTACCACCATTGTGTGTCTAGTAAAAACCCCATGAAGTGTTTTATGGAGTGTTATAAGAAATATACAAGTCTGACAGTTCACTTTGAAATTCCCCTGATATTTGATGAGCATGGGTTGAGATACTCCTTGTGTTATTGAAAAAACTACTTTAATTAATAAAATGATAACAGAAACTTGAAAAGTATTTGAAATTCCAGGTAAACGAACCAAGGAAGCCTACAGATAGAAAAGCAGTAAAGAAAGCATATGAAAATGCACTAAATTATCAATCTCAGATAAATGGAGACATGACTGGGACCGATTAGTATTGAGGTTACATTCTCTGATACCAGCTTGTACATATATCGTAATATATTTTTTTAAATATAAGTTAAATTCATGATCTGTTATTTCCCACAATTTTTTTATTTTTGTTCTTGAAATATTTCTTGGACTAGAATTTCATTAACATTAATCAATTTGGTGTTGCTTTTTTTTTAAATTTCTATGTAGCTGACTTAGTGAAAAGTGAAAATTATCTATTTATTATGAAAATGCTAAAGATTTTTCATCTGTCAAAGATGCAAGTATAGTCATGAACTATTGGAGCTTATCTTGTGGACTAATAAAACTTTACTAATAAAACCTTATATTGGAAAATATTTAGAGGAAACGACTTTTTTCTGACTTAAAACATTTCATAGAACAAATAAATTTTTAAAAATTTATGGCAAGTGAAAAATTAAAATTTTGACCGACACAACAATAACTAGAACAACGAGAAGTAGAAAATAAAAATAGGAAGAACAAGAATGGAGAAGGAAGAACTTTATTAAAATAGGTTATACGTAATATACAAATAATAATATTCAAATTGAAAACAAAAAACATATCAAAACTAGATGGCGGACATAAAAAGCGAGTGTAAATATTGCAAAAAAAGTGTGACAGTTAAGTGTTATAAATGCAAAGCAACCTTCCATCCAAAGTGCTTAGTTCAGGCAGCCCAAGTGAAAAGTGCATCTTGTCGACATGAAATTGAAAACAGCGAATCACATACACCTACTTGTTATCAAGAAGTAAGTTAATATGAGATTGAAAATAAACTTTTACATCTATTAGTGAAAAAATTTGAATCCAAATGTTAACATTCTGAATGAAAATTGCAGCCTTTTGAAAGATAAAGTAAATTTTCTACCAGAAAAACTTAGTATATTAGAGAATAACAGTATCAGCACAAATGTTACCAATGTAAAAAACCATAAAATGGCAAAAAATATAATGTCGGTTCCAAAACCACCAGCTGTACACAGTCCTGAGTCATCATCACAAAAACTAGATTCGAAATCTTATAGTTCAGTGATTAAGGACTCAAATAAAGAAGATAATCAGGAATGTCCTAAAATTATAACAAGAGAGAAAGTTAATGCATCAATCATGATGGCTGAAGCGGCTAATTTGGTGCACGATGTACAAAACTTGGAAATTGGAGTTGAAAAATGGCAACAAGTTTTTCGCAAAAAGGTTTCAAGAAAATAATAAGAGTCATGATAGGCGAAAATGAGGAAATACCTAACATTGGTACTGTGCTTAAAGTTACCTCTCTCCATATAACTCGGATGGAACCCGACACTGAACCTGATGTTCTGAAGAAAACACTGGAAAAATTCTTTCCCGAGGTAGTGTAGAATCACCCATCTAAGTTCCCTCAACTCTATTCATCAATGAAAATAACATTCAATCAGGAAAACTTTAAGAAAACATGGAGACCTGAAGTGTGGCCTAGCGGAGCACTGGTGACGCGTTTTTTTGTGAAGACGACTCCACCATCAACTTAGGGTCAGTTGGTGAGTCCCACGTTAAGAAACTAAACATTATAAACTCACCCAAAAGTAATCTGACTGTATTTCACATAAATATACAGTGTCTATCCAATAAAGTCAATGAATTATGCTTATTTCTGCAGAAAAAATACGAAACATGGTAGAGTTACCATTTATTGTAAAAATAATTAGAATTCAAAAATATTAGACTTGAATTCTTACAATGTTGAACTCGACTCTGAATTCTGTGGCATTTTCATTAAATTAATCAATCTGCTAATTATTTGTGTCTACAGATCATGTACAGGGGACGTCAATGTCTTTCTATCAAATCTAGATGCCCTTCTATCACAGTTTCTGAAAAGCAACATGAACATATTATCACTGGGAGATTTTAATATAGATTTCTTGTGTAACACAATTTCACATTTCCAACTTAAATGCTTACTAGATTCTTATGGTCTTAAAATAACTATCAGTAGCTTCACACGAGTCACTGCACAATCATTCACAAGCATAGATGATAATATAATTACCAATCTACCTGAAAATTCATATAACACTGGTGTTCTTGACCCCTGTTTACAAAGGGCAATTTGCAATCACCAACGAGTTTCCATGAATTCGTACAGAGAGATTTGACACTTTTTGTGTTACAAAAAAAGGTTAACAGATTTCAGAAATCATCTACTCGGGGTAAATTTTAATTATCTGGATATCGACCAACTTGATGTGACGCGGTTCTCAGAAAACCTTATAAATATTTTTGAAAATTCAATCAAACTATCATTTCCATTAAAGAAACATGAAATTTAAAAAAATAATTTGAAACTACCATGGTTCGATGATACACTTAGGGACATGAGAAATAATCTTAAGGCAGCAAAAGTCGCAATAGATATGTCACGAAATTCATACTATACGACTGCATTCCGGGCTATGAAAAAAGATTATAAAGTCCAGTAAAAAAAAACGAAAAAAAGAAGTAAATGAAAATGTATATTGAGTTTCACTAATATTTTCAGAGCTTGCTGGAATAAACATTAATTATTAAATGCAATTAAATGCATTAATTATTAATGCAATTAAATTGATAAATGACTTTTTCTGCACTTTAGCTGATAATACTATTAAAGCACTTCCCGATCTCTTGATCAATGAAATAAATAACTACAAAAACTTTCCCTCGCCATGCGAATCTTTTTTTCTGGACCCTGTCTGTCCTCAAGAAGTAGTTGATATGATAAAGTCTCTTAAAAATAGCAATTGCCGCGATAAACACGACCTAAATAGCCAAATGATTAAATCGGTGGCTGATATAATTTATGCTCCACTAACATTACTAATAAACGAAATCTTTTCAACTGGAATATTTCCAGGCGTTTTTAAAATTTCGAGAGTAATACCCTTATTCAAAAAAGGTTCCAGACCTTCACCGGATATTTATCGCCCAATTAGCATAATATCTATACTTGGGAAAGTAAATGAGATAATTTTGAAAAATCATTTTTATTCCTATTTTGAAAAACTGTTCTACCTCAACAATTCACAGTATGGTTTTCAAAGAAATAGGTCAACTACCAAAGAGGCTATCAAACTAGTGTCGAACATAGCCTTAGGTCTTGATTAGAGAAAGCACTCTTCTTTGACATTATGTGACCTGACTAAGGCATTTGATTGTATATTGGATAGTATTTTGATTGACAAAATGAGCTTCTATGGTGTCCGGGGCACAGCTCGCAAGCTCCTCCAATCTTATCTAACAAATCGGTACCAATTTGTTGAAGTGAACAACGTAAAATCAGACCTCAAAGAAATGAAGCATAGTGTTCCTCAGAGATCCGTCTTAGGTACACTATTGTTCTTGATCTACATCAATGACCTATGAAGTCAAATGAAACCAGCATTTTGTATCTTGTTTGCAGAAGATACAACTTTAATAAGCTCTAGTAAAGACTTAACTAGCTTACAACTAATGATGGAAGATAGCAAAACATTAGCTAACAATTAGTTTGCTGCTAACAAACTCACCTTCAATAAAGATAAGACTCAAAATATAATCGTATCTTCCAATCGCAATATTGCCCAATCTAAAAACGTTGTACTGTTTTATTCGTTTTGAGGCGACTGAACGATGTGGTCACCTTGATGATGCTGAAAAGAGCCTACTACGGATTATTTTATTCAGTTATTTCTTATGGTAATCTCATTTGGGGTTATTCAAGTAACTCGATAAGTGTGTTTAGGTGCCAGAAAAAGGCCATAAGAATTCTAGCTAAAGTAGGTTACAAAGATTTCTTTTTATTCAACTCGGCATTATGCCATTTCCAACACTCTATGTCTATAAATTGTTACTGGAGATCCATGAAAATGTTGACAAATTTGAAAGACATGGTGAAAATCATGCATATGAAACGAGGTCCGCAAGTTTATTGAACCTGCCTAGACGTAATCTGACTATCAGTCAAAGAAATTCACTGAACTTAAATATTTATAATCATCTTCATTCATCTGTGAAGTCACTCAACCTCACTAAATTTATTATCAAAAGCTTTCTCCTCCAACACTGTTTCTATAATATATTGAAATGGCCGGATCTTTAACTTACCTCATTAAATCAACTTACCTACATTTTTATTTTAGTGACATATTTAAAAGATTTTATATTTATGATGTTATTTATACTTATATTCTTTTCTTATATTTCATAGTAGATAAATTTTATCAATTTCTGTAGAAGATAGATTTTAACAATTTCTGTATTTGTAATTTGATTCTTTAAGAAAAAACAACGATAAAAATAAAAACAGCAATAAAAATTAATTGGCGCTCCAGGGCGACTTCATTGATTCCAGGAAAACCCAGAAAAACCTGCAGTATCACATTATCTGAAGATCTTGATCTGCTAATGTCCTCTCTCTCATAAATATACCATAATTTGCCATAAATATACAACTGTATGTAAAATGTACTCTATTCTACTCTACTCTATAACTAGTAAAAAGTAATTTCAGGTATATAAACGATACATTCATACATCTTATATCAGTAAAATAAAACAATAAAAAATGAGATAAAACAAAATTTTATGATAATTGATACACAAAAATGACTCATCCGTTTTCAATATTTGTACTAATTTTTTTATTGATCGATTCCTGTGAACAACTTGATTTAATTTAATTAGAAGTTTTTGTAACTGCTGTTTCATTGTGATTTAAGAAGTACAGTATAGACAAGCAGTGATTGAAACGAGGTTGTATTATAACAAATGAACAAAATTTGAGTTTAAAAACAATTTTTTCGTTGCTGATTATGATCATTGCTCAACTTCTTCGTTAAAGGAGTTTGGAAATGGTAATTTTGTCAATGTTGTTGATTGACTCATGAAACATTCGATGTTGTACAAGGCGTTCTCTGGTATCAGTCTGTTGTTATTTCGCCACCATTCACATTTCTAAGGATCTATTCGAAATACACTTCTCACTAGATATGAGAATATATGCAGATTATTCGAGTGCATTAATTCAAGGATAAATGCAATAGAAGATAAAAAGTCATCATAAACCAAATTAGTCTACAAACAGAATTACTAATTTAACAACCTTCAACTCAACAATTACGACTCAAAATACACCGACACCTTTCACAACTAACGTTTACCTTACATTCCAGGACTATCTGAATAGATAGGAAGAATTGGAAATATATATGATGTTAGAACTTCTTAAAAATCAATTCCGGCAGTTATATCACCAACAGCATATGCAGGAATAACTTCAGTGAAGAATACTGCACTGACACCTGTCGGATATGATATAATCTAACACCCTTCGTGCTGTCAACCAGGGAAGTAGTTGTTTTCTTATAGGGCCAGTCCATTAACCTACAGTGTAGGTAATTGGAGACTGGCCTGAAAGAATTGTTCTTTCAGATAATTTAACGGGTTTGAATGCTGGCTTGTGAAGTCCAACAATACGGGATGTGATCTCCAATATAATTTTTTTTTAACAAAATTTCGTACTCGTCACTTATAACGACAAGAGTATCTAGTGTAGTTTTTTTGTCATAGAAAAAGTAATCATCAATCAAAAATTAATCAGCCAACATGCGTTTTCTTTGGTCGCCGCTCGCATTCATTCTCAGCTGTACGCTAGGTTGTGCATGGAAACTGTAAGTCTGTCATTGTTGTGCGTGTGCTTTTTTGAAAATGGATATATGAAAATTTTTTAAAGGTGAGTAATCAAATGAATACGTATGAACAAAAATGTATTTAACAGCAGCAAAAAAATGATTTGCAAGTGTAGAGTGAGGGACACCATAGTCCCTGCTGAGCTAGTCAAAGTGCGCGCCAAGCAACTCAATAAATGTGCTATTGTTTTTCTCGTATTCGCGTATAGCCACGAAAGAAGTCCCACAAAGCTGGCGCTAGTTTCTACATATTCATTCCTTTTTCAATATCGTTTACTATACTGGTACTACTTTAGTTCATATTAAGCTGTGGGAATTTTCTTTGACTCAGTCTCTAAGTAGGAGTGAACGGCGGCACGCATGCGCTAGTTACGAAAAGTACGAAGTTGTGCAACGCATTTTTATTTTTGATGCAAACAAAGTGCTCAACCAATAGGGAGTTATCCTCGACCTTGTTTTGTCCCCAGTTGAACTTACAGTGATGACAGCCGTGGACATTTTGATTCATCCTGATATTCCTTATCCTCTTCTTGAAACTATTATACAATATAAGTCGAACTCAAGTGCTGCTCCCGAAGAGAACTTCTATTACGATTTTCTCTGTAAGTAATGTAAAAAGCTTCTGGAATTTTGAGAACTAGAAGATCCAATAACACCATATCTAACAATATGAATCTTGGCAACTCTTTTGCCTCCTGTGGTAGTGAAGTGTCCTATCTGTTTGCCAAGCACTTTTCATTAGTTTACACAACTCAGAACCTAAATCCTAATTTGGATGATTTTGAAATTGGATCAAAACTTAACGTATCCCCTTATCACATTTCAATTTCAACCATTTATGAGAAATTATCATCTTGATATAAGGAAAGGTCCAGGTCCTGACATAATTCCACCCATTTTGCTCATAAATTTTAGTTTCGTTTTGTCTCGCCATTTCTTCTATATTTTCAATAAATCTATCCATTCAGGCGTGTTTCCAGATTATTGAAAACAATCTTATGTCACCCCAATATACAAATCGGGGACTAAGTCGGACGTTAATAATTACTGACTGATATCTATTCTCAGTACAATTCCCAAGCTATTCGAAACATTCTGGCAGATTACCTTACCTACGATTGCTCTGACAATCTGGCATCATAACAATAACAATATGGTTTTTGTGCTGGGAAATTAACTGAATTAAACCTAGTTACCTATTCCCACTTCTGGTCGGAATCTTTGGAGAAGGACGTCCAGATTGATTCTATGTGTACTGGCTTCTCTGAGGCGTTTGACAAGGTCAACCATATCCTCTTACTCTAAAAGCTCAACAGATATGGTGGAGGTGAGGT
Organism: Leptinotarsa texana; assembly: GCA_015342105.1. Classification (NCBI taxonomy): domain Eukaryota; kingdom Metazoa; phylum Arthropoda; class Insecta; order Coleoptera; family Chrysomelidae; genus Leptinotarsa; species Leptinotarsa texana. The sequence continues at coordinate 22,995 of WOGN01000029.1, read as the reverse complement.
ACTACTGGAATGGATTAGTAGTTATCTTATGAATAGGACTCAAATGGTTAGAGCAAATTATCACTACCCCACGTTATTTGAAGTAACCTCTGGTGTTCCTCACGGGTCACACCTCGGTTCCTTATTATTCAATTTATTTATTGACGACATTATTCATTGCTTCCGGCACGCCAAAGCGTGCAGATGATTTAAAACTTTTTCCAGTTATTAAAACTTCATTGGATGCCCATAGGCTTCAGTATGATCTTCACAATCTATTGCTCCTTAAATGGCATGGACTTTGAATGCCACAAAGTGCCATGTCATGCGCTTTTATCGATCCCATGTCATGTCTTGGAGTCTGTTAATCAAATACAAGGCCTTGGGGTTGTTTATGATCCCACCTTGAACTTAAATCTACAAAATATCTACGGCTATCCATGAAGCCATGAAAATGCTAGGGTTCATCAAACGGCTAACCTAAGAATTCACTGACCCAACTGCTATTAAAGTCCTTAATTGTACACTGGTCCGTCCACACCTGGAGTATTGTTTTTCTGTCTGGTCCCCTCATTGTGTAACTTATATTAAATCGAAAATGTCCAACACAACTTCCTCAGATTCATAGCATATAAATCGGTTGTTGCTACTGCAATCTCTGAGCATGTGTTCCTGAAAACTTGAAGGAAACAGAGAGCCCTGAAACTATTTTTCAATATTATTAACAGCAAATTCAGTTGTGCTGTGTGTAGAATGCATCTAGGGGATATGATAGGGGAAATGATTAAATACAAGTTACTGATGAATAGAACATTTTTCTTTGTGAAAAGTACTTTGAATTTACTCAATGACTTATTGGGGTGAACTAAAAGGTTTGCCCTTTCTAAACGTACTTGTGATGCGTTATTTTAACACCTCAACACGTGTTTCAATCACCTTCAAGAGGAAGATTAAATAGTTAAACAGGGTTTATTGTGGCTCACAACTATACAAACTCGACCAAATAAACTCGGTTTCTTGACGAAGCCCATGGTGAGTGATCTTTCAGGTCAGATGGTAGAAGTGTGGTTCCACTAAACTCTGGAAACTGGTTTGTATATGCTCTGCTGTTTCATCATTTTCCAAACAGAAGCGATACACACTGTCTTCCGACAGTCCAAGCCACTGCATATGATTATTCGGACGACAGTGACCTGTAAGGAGGCCTGTTAGACATCGTAGTCCATCCCTACTATTCTCCAACAACTCTTTGGTTTCAAGTTTCGAAGGGTGAATCAACGCCTTGAAGTGGTAATCATGGAAGATTTTATCAGTAGTCTTCAAATTTTCTTGCCATCCAGGTGTTCAATGTTTGTTTGGAAAAACCTAAAGCATTGCCAGTGACAGGTTCTGATCTCAAAAAGCTACTTGCAAGGGAGTCAGCAGCCTCATTGCCTTCCAGGCCAGACAATTTGTTAAGTCTTCCTATTGAGGAGAGTTGTATTTGGCAATTTGCTACCAACTTAGACGTTACTCGGTAGAAGCCACGAGCTTCCAATGCCGCTTGACTGTCAGATAACATTTTTATTGACTTATGCGTGAGGTTGGATTCTACCAATCTCTCCACACACAATTCAATGGCATAGATTTCCGGTTGAAATACAGTCGCATAGGTCCCTATGCAGGTCCCTATCTCTCCTGGGTGTGCAACTGAAAATACCTGCACCAGAGCCCGAAAGTATTTTTCATCCATATGTGAACCAAGAACTATCTGTTTTTGAAATTTCCTTCTCCCAAAGGATACAATTTTCTCTACTTGGGAAAAGGATTGTATAAGGCAGTTTGTAGCAGTTGGAGGTATGATGTCAGAGGTAATTCTCAGAACACTGTGACTTCCAGTGTCAACCAGCAATCCATCTAGCCTCTCTCTCTAGAAAAATGTGGAGAGGATGTAGTTCTAGAAGGATATCCATGGCTACTGACAGTGTGGCACTGATGGCACCACAGATAGCCAGACAAACCTGTCTCTGTAAGCCAGAGAGCTTTGCCTAAGCCGTTTTCTGTAAAGCCTTCGGCCACCAGGCAATTGCCCCATATGTGATCATTGGTCTGACGATCATCACATATATCCAATGGATTTGTTTGGGACCTAAACCCCACATTTTATCACAAATCCTTCAACATGTCCATAGTGACAGTCTGGATTTGTGTACAACTTTGCGTTCTAGGTGAGATTATTATTAAGGACAATGCCAAGATATTTCACCTCTGTTCCAAATGGAATGACCTTACTATTGAGGGAAAGTGGCGTTAAATCGTCCAACTTTCTCCTCCTGGTAAAGAGGATTATCACAGTTTTTTCTTCTGGTACTTGTTTTTCAATTATTTATCTCTCCCAACTGCCTCCACAGTAGGTTCCAGTAAATGCCTGCCAGAAAACAATTACTTTCCCGGTTAATATTGAATTATATCCGACACACATTTATGCAAGATACCTCACAGAGGTTGGTCTTGCAGATGTTTCTCATTCTGCAATACTATGTATGTATCTCTCTTCAATACAGTTTTCATGATTTTGATTTCTATATTAGGTTCAATTTTTTACTGATAAATGAATTTATCGCATGAAATTCAGAAAAACACAAAAGTTGTCTCAGCGAACGAATTATTTTTGATCTTTCACCAATTGAATCGAGGAAAAATCGACGTTTTTGAAAAGGGTACAAAAAATTTAATGAGTATGTATTTCCTTTTATTTTTCATAGTCAAAATATAATAATTATAACCCTTATAATAGATAAGCAAACATTGGACACACTATTATTGAAAATTGCAGAAACCAAGTCACACTGATTATATCATGGCAAAGAAGTTCAAAAATCGAACATACAGTGTGTAAAAATAATTCTTCAGAAAATAATGGCGACATATGATGAACAATATATAAGAAATAATTTCGAAAAACGTCAATAAAATGATTTTCGAAATCATTTCATGCTGTATCAAAAATCAGTATCAATACTGTTTCTTCTTACATTTTTATACTATAAAAAATCAAATGAAAACACTTATCAACACATTATGTACAATAATATACAAAAAGAATCAGTCACATATTCATAAAAGTTAGATATTCAATCACGTCAACTGTTATCCATACAGTGAACTCTAAAAAAAAAGGCATATACTTAAGAATGTTTTTCAAATTAATAAATGATGTTTTATTTTGGATATTTCATATATGTTGTTCAAATGGAAAACTTAACCAACTCTTCTAAATTCCAAATGTTGAAGTATATTTCCCACAAATAGTAGAAGAGGCTTACTTCTTCAAGCTTCCATGAGAAACTCAACTCCAGAATAACGGAGACAAAGTCCTGTATTGATTTTTAGAGTATGAATTTTACCTCATAGCGATGTTACTTATTGAATTTTCAATACTATTGACAACTTGTGAAACATTTTTATTGTATTCTGAGAGGTGAATATTATTTATGAATACGTTTCGTTTAAAACTGTGGCTATAGATTTATATAAACATTATATTACACAAAAATTGGCTGTGTGAGAAAATGTGAGTTACATAAAAAATATACAATACACTTAAACAAAATACACAAGATGTATCTAAAAATGTCGAAGTGTTTGCATACTAACTTCGATTATTTTTAGTCACCCTGTATAATATCCAATATTCTTCTCTCCTTCAACATTCTTATATTTCTAATCTGTCACTATCAAATATGTACATTCTTTACATTTTTGTAAAATATACCTCTTTCCTATTATTTCTGTAAATCCATCTTTCAGCTCATTTAGTCAATTCCCAAAATGTTGTTTACTAAATTTTATCCTTAGGTGGGTATTGGAAATGGGATTTTGACTAAACTGTGGCCACTCTATTTATACGAGAATCTTGGCAATATCAAGTACCAAATATATAAAAATTTTAACTATTGTAATGAGAATTCCGACTTTAGTATAAAATGCCTATCTAACTATTTGGTATTTTTACTAGAGACAACTGATTCTCAGACATATTTAGAATAATTTATGTTTAAGGGAGGCAACATCTATATGTATATTAAAAACAAAAATAATTAAAGCAATTGAACAACCACTTTGATTTTCTAGTTCTGGACGCTGGAGATTGATAATATTGAATCCATTCTTGAACAATCAAAGTGATAAGTTTCAAATGTATAAAATACATATATTTAAATATATCAACAGTGGTCATTTCACAGTTCTTATTTCAGGAAGATATACTGACATTATCGAAGGAGAATAAGCAAAATAAAAACTACAGTTAGCTTTTTTCAACATGCTGCCTCATCATAATCACAGTTAATATTCACGTCATGCCAAATAAGAAATACAAAGGAAGAAAACAACTTGTGCTGATCAGAAAATAAATGAAATGTAAGTAACCTAAAAGTAATATATTGAAATGATTTCAACCACATTCTCATTATTGGCAAGAAAAAAGTTTATAAACATATTCGTTGTATCATAAGCTCTATGTCAGATTTTTCAAAAAATATTGTGGCTGAGAACATTTCACAATGTCATCTATAATATTTTTACAGCAATGTACACAACTGTCCGTTATTTGAGTAAAAATAAATAAATTTCATATTTCACAAAGCCTAACAAGAATCACACAAACAGCACTTCCCAATTCACAGCTGCAGCATATTAAATTCAACATAAAAATGCTACCTGTTATGGTAATATTGCTTCGGAATTAAAAAACCTTTTCACCTTTTGTAAACTTTTTTGAATATCTAAAACAATACCTAAATTCTTCAACATTTCTATGAATGAGTTTTGATAATTATTGTAATTCCTTTTCTGCATTTTTTGATTCAGATGCAATATACCTTCTAACCCGGGCGATTTATAAAATTCCACTAATGTCCATCATTGTTCTTAACATGGCCGTGAGAACACTTAGTACTCAGACAGAGTATGCAGAATAGCCTTCTTTCATCATCTCATAATGATCACAGAAATCAAGGACAAAATGACCAATACAAGGGTTGGGAGCAACAGCTGACTTGAGTTAGTTTGATCACTTTCAGCACATGTACCTGCAGAAAAAATCAAATAACTATTTTATGAAGTTTTGTAGAGTTGATTTTATAACAGTAGTTATTGCCACTGTTCAATTGAAATAATCTTGTAAAAAAGTGACCCGATACCAGACGGTGCCATTTCAATTCAATATCTGCTATGAAGTCTCTAAGGAAAATCCAAAAACCCATAAAAACAGAAATTTAATATTTAATTATTTCTAAAATAAGTCAAAATCCTATAATGTGATATTGAAAAAATTTAGTAGACATAATTACATATTGCAAACAGAAAAGGAAAAAATAAGAACATTTAGCTAATCAAGTGATGAGTGATAAAAAACGGGCCCTAATTTCAAGGCTAGTGAAAATGTATTTAAAAAAAAATAATATTTTTTATGTTTCTACGACTTACGAGTATTATTTAAACACTATGATTTAACTAAAATAAACAATAATCATAATAAAATGTGAACTCACCGTTACTGGTGAAATTGAAGGCCCAATTGCCAGTAACACCTGGTATTATAGATCTGTGACAGCTCTCAGATATGCCCGAGAGCCTCAGAATAGGGGGTCCCACACCTTTTCCTAGGTTTCCCTCTATAATTCCTGAATTTGCTTGGTCGGCCAAAGTATATATGAAGCAGTAACGAAGAGCATCAGTCGACTTCCTTGCCACAGGAGTTGTAATTACATATGATATGCCATTTTCTTCCCAACTTCCGTGACATGAATATGCTAAGAACATTGAAATGGTAATTGAAGTAGTGCCAATAAGTTATTTTTATAAAATGTCCTAAAAAAACTCATAGTTTGTTTCTAGGAAATTTATTATTCAGATTCAAGAGGATGGTTCATGTGTTTAAAATATGCCGGAGCGGCGGTGCTACCCGTGAAAAGTCGCGACAAGTCGCTAGTTCATAATAATATTATCATCTATATTTTAAATTTCAAACTCTCACTTCACCTCTAGTCTTTTACTGTTTTTGACAAATTGTTTTTTGTGTTACCGACCAGAATCTGCTATGATGACAACATTTAACAACCTTGTAACTTCAAGAGACCGATACGATAATTTTAAATAGTCCACATATCACTTAGGTTTATCAAAGCATCATAACTGAATTTTGTCAGAATTATGAGAGATAACCTTATTTAATTTACAATTTAGTATTGAGAAAACTCCAATAAGAAAACGTTTTTATTACATTGAAATTACGCAAATTTATTTGACTCCTATTTCTTTTTAAAAATGTATGTATTCAAATTTAAATGTATTCAAATAAGTGGATAGGTTGTTATTCTTTCATAGGGAGTATTGTAACCTTTGGTGTAAAATAAATCTATTCAGATCACCTGACTCTTGACGGATGTTCCGCTAAACAAGTTACCATCATCAGGAGATAACTAAAATTAAATCTTTCAGCCATGCTAGTGTTTTCATATACATCTGGAAGAACCGTCACCTTACATAAAAGATTGTTAAATGAAAATGAGTTATTCAATTGATTTCTAGTATAAGTTATTTTGTTATTATATTCTAATTGCTGAATTATATGTTAATAACTACATGTTATGATACCTGATATTTGCTTTCAATTCATGTCCAGAAATCAGAGAAACTACAGCAGTGATATTTATGACTTATTTATTTTGTGGAAATTCATCTTCAATTAAATGATATAGATAAAGAAATAAAATACTTTGTCTAATTTCCACTTACTTGAAGTAAGTGGATAAAAGCGGAGCTCCTCAACTTGGCTAAACGTCATAAGCCAAAATTTATCATGATAGCAAAGACTAAGGGAATGTCGATTCTTCGGTTGCCGCTTTGTCACTGTGATTTGAATCCAATAGAGATAGTTTGGGCTCAAGTTAAAGGATTCATCGCAAGGAATAACAAGACCTTCAAACTGTGTGAATTAAAGAAATGTCTATACAATGCTCTGGAAACATTCTACCAAGAAGCTTGGGAAAAATGTATCCATAAAACAATCAGAATCGAAGGCAAAGATATGGGATCTGGATAATCACATAGACACTTTATCAGAAAAAATAATTCCAGTTGTCATCAATCCTAATGAAACTGATTTATCTAGTGAAGAATCACTCAACGCAATATCTCATTCGATGTAAGTATTCCCATTAAATCTATAAAATTGTTTCTGAATTAACTATAAAATCCAGTAAAAAATATGAATCTTCATTTCCAAACCAACAAGAACTCATTTAACTAGCTTTCACTTATTTTTGACATGGTTTCTTATTTGGAATTGTTACCCTCCATACAGACATATATGTTTAAAATGTGTTTTACTGTTAACCAGGTATCATCCTTTTACGAACAATAACCCTCAGATGTCGAAACTTGTGCGAGCAATGGTCTAACGAGGTATACTCATACTTGTCACCAGATGAATATACTTGTATATTCATTTGGTGACGTATCGAAGACTTTATCCATCTTCATTATTAAACCTACGGTCAATTTGATAATATAGGTGTAAATGACAATAATATCAAATTGATTTACCTCAAAAGACGAATTTTTACTACAAATTATATTGTTTTGATAATACATAGTATTTTTATATGCAAAATATTATAAATTCAATTACTGACAAATCATTTTTTTTTTTCAAAACGCCAATTTATCAAATGCAGTAATTTTTTGCCCTTTCTACAAATGTATTTATTTTTAAATATAATATTCTGATTATTTTATAGATCTGTAGTGGGTAAGAATCCTAAATAAAAAAAATATTTCAAATATAAATTTTCGACAAAATGAAATATTTAAACAAATATAGTTTTCACAATATTCCAATTATCTTCGCATTACATAGAATATATCATTGTAAAATTTATATTAATATCCCCAGTCCCCATTAATATCCCAGGATATTAATGCTATTTTTAATGCAATATGAGTAAAACCTCTTTTGATGTTGTTTGTCGCAAATAACGTTTTAAGGTATAGTGGGTAGAAATATCTGTGACTTTGTGGATGAATAACTGTGCCAGTTGCTTGAGACGCCTATGTTGCTTTCTTTGATGTACCGGAATGTTTGAATTCTTGAAATTCTTTCACTCTCAGACAATACCAAATATACTATAAGAATTAATTTACTGACCCTCTTTATGTAAGGTGGTGGTTGGTCCAGGCATATATAAAAACTTTAATGTAGCTGAAAGATTTAGTTTCACTCATTACCTGACCGATGTTCAGATGTAATGAAAAAACATTTCGAATATACTCAAATAAGGGATGATAAAGCTCTAGTTCTTCCAAGTATAAGATATTTGCTTTATTAACAATTTTTCATTATTTTTTTTTGTTGAAACAATCAAAAGGCTTTTTCTTGAATAAGATTTGATGTAATTGATTACAATGAAATCATTTCTTTCAACCAGTTGAAACTCACCATTAGGTTCTTGAGAGCAACTCGATCGGAATTCCATCTCATGAGATCCACTACATCCAACTGACAATGTTTCATAGTCATCAGACACACAGTCAGATTTTGGATCAGCTGGAGTAATTTTACCTTCTAAAAAGAGTCAACCATTACAAATATTTCAGTAGTTTTCGAATTTCTTAATACTACCTGGTAGTTGCCTACGTTTCCTTTTTTCGGCGTGGGGTGAAATACTTGTTACAGTATATCGACCTAGATGGGGACACTTTTTTGGATGGAGAGTTGTTGCTGAAAAACAATTTTGATTGTAATATTAACACCTTGATTTGGCAGGAAATATTCAAGCTATAAACTACAGCTCTAAAAATATAAGAAAACACCAAAAATGGTATTTTGAATTCATTTTTGATTTCAACACATTGATTCAATTAAACGAAGTATTGAAAGTAATACAGCATTTCAAGACAATGATTGAATTAAATGAAGTACTCATTGAGAGTAATACAGCATTTTTTGATATATTTTACTATCTTATATTGAACAAAACTCACTTATCAGAGTAGTAAATGGTGCAGAAGCTGAATCAAAATTCGCACACGCTTCGTCAGGATTCTCAACATAATTTTCTGAAAGTAAAAAATATGAATTAGTATCTGGTTCTCCTGAAAGTTCTGTTTAAAAACTACCTGTTTGTTGAATTTCGATAACATTTGAATCCCTTTTGTAAAAAACCATACAGACATAGCCGCTATCACTGAAAAAAAATCAATTGAGTGTAGGTAATAATTGAATTTATATTGTACATTATTCTTAAAAAAATATAAATCATTTTTATTCACTTTTCCACAAAGTAGTTCAAATTAATTTATTCAATTTGGTATCTGATTCGCGATACTTGAAACCTAACTTAACATTCAACTTCTTCTTTACAAAGTAAAAGAAATCACTATTTGTTGAGATGAACAATTTTCAGTTTCATATGTACCTAATTGCATCTAACTTTGTACTTTATGTAAGTTTGTATTTGCAAATTTCAAAAATTAAAACTCACCATCCTGCAGTGATATGAGCCACAATCTGTACTTGCTTCTGCTCCTGCTGCTGCAGAATTCCATGGCAAACAACCCTCATCTCAGAATTCTGCCTCTTTTGATCTTGAGATTGGAAACCAAATTCTTCGAAAGCGAACGCTTGAGCGAAATTTGGTTGAACCTTGTTAGGTTTCGGTGGATCGTCGTCCATTATTTTCAAAGTAGCATTTCTTTGGGAAAATCGGTAAGTTTTATGGTGGTCTAAACTCAACCAAGTATGATGATCTGTTATCCAAATAGGAAACTTGCACCTTTTATGTTGATCGTCCACTGAAATGAGGAAGTATTAGGTGAATATTTCCTTTTTTTTTAAATACCGTTGAGTTGATGAAAGTAACAAATTCACAATGATTAGTAATTCCATATTAATATTTATTGGAATATACTATCGTAAAATGTTTAATATTCGGTTGAATTGCAGAAGAATTTACGATTTTGGTTTTCAACATCTTAGAAATCGGACAATTACGAAAATATTTACCACATATCAATTATCTTACCTGTAGTTAATTTCATGGTCCTACTTCCTTCAAAAGCAGTGGCATCAAGGCCCGTACAAGTAGCATCACCAGACTGAGCAACGTTGTAGATAGTTTTTCCATTTTCCATGCTTCTTTGGTATATAAAACATCTGTATTGGTCCTCATCTGATACACTTCTTCTGTTGAACTGGGATATTTTTCCTATCAAATACCTAGTCGAGCCTTCTTTCCATGTTGCTAAACATACCAGTTCTTCAACTAGAAAAAACGAAGTAATTTTCATGTTTGTTTGAGCCATTAAATTCAAAGGGCAAAATCCATGTCTCGTAAGGAAAGTTTGAAACAGTTTAAGGAAAGCCTTGATGTTCGAAAGTGGCTAACAAAAAACATTTTTCCCTCAAATACTATCAAGGTGCATCCTTTTTTGTATCCTGACACAGAGTAGGTAGTTTCTTTTTGAGTCTACTTCAGTACTCAAAAAGGGTAGCATGCTACTTTCTTAAATCAGATCTGTTAAATTTTGAGTTAACAACTGCTGAATAAGTTTTTCTGCGATGTTACACCTAATATTCATTTGTTTTTACTAGTATTTAGTTCACCACAATAGAAAAATAATCTTAGATATTTTTTTTCCTTCGTCGAGGACTATCACATAAACATTTCCTGATTTATAGTTACGATAAAGGCTTCTTTTAAAAGACTAAATTCGCAAAATCCTCCAATATTCTAGTCTATCATCATTCAGAGCTTGCCTCGTCAAATTAACTTATTAATAAACATTATATTTCGATTTTGCAAAAACAGTAGAAAATGATAAAATAAGCTAGGCAAATCTGGTAGGCCGTCGTAAAATGAAATCGTATGGTAGTACCAAACGGCAGAAATCCTCAGTGGTATGCGTTAACTGCGAGGACGAAGGTAGCATCTCAAAGACTCAGCAACGATTGATTGATTGTAGTAGGAAATGATATTCATATTATAGGTCGGCCTATGGTTATTTTTTTATTGATTGTAAACGGTACAACACTTTTCGAATTTGTAGACCCAGTTGTACAAGACATGTATCTTTTAAACGTTGCTTATGGTGGACAAGTACAAGAAAGATATTTGTTTGAAAGTGGTTGACAATGCTTAATGGTGCATTTCATTAGTTCGCACTTCGATTGTCTAATACGATATAAAATGATTGGAAATCCCTAAAAGAATAAAAAAAATTAAAACGAATAGCTGAAAATAATGATTAGGAATAGGAACCGTGTTAGAAACCACACGTTAAAAGGTAAGACCTAGTTAATCCTTAGCTCGCACAAGTTTCGACTTCTGAGGGGTGCTACAGCTGGTTAACGGAAAAACAGATTTAAAAAAATCCTGAACTGAAATTACAATGAAATAAATACAAGCAACAATTGAAAATTGAACAGTAAACAAGAAATAAAAAATTAAAATTGAAAAAAAATAATAAAAATTTAAAGATTTCAAGCCAAGTTACCTCAGGACGTTTCGATTGTTAGTATCCACTGTTGGACTATTAATTTGTGGATCTATGGCAACACTACTTCGACCACGATTTGTAACCATATAAATGGATATGTTAGTCTTTTCGATTGTTCTGTCACTTTTGTTGTATACTCTTGTCATATCTAATAATATAATAAGTGTATTCTTACGTTCAATAAAAAATAATCAATTCTGTTCTGTAAAATCACAGCAAGATTTTAACATCCACAAGAGTCTTCGGATTTATTCCTCCGAGAGATGACTATAAGTCATTCGACTGATCTCACCTATCCCCTCTTCCCTTTCTCCGCTTCACCGGTTTAGCGGGAGCTGTTTGGCGGGAGTTGGACTTTTTCCTTGATTATGGTTTTCCATATGTTGCGTACCTCCACGCTAGCTTGGCTAAATGCGTTGATCGACAATATAAATGCGGCTCCTTTGAATTTTCTCCTAAACCAGTGTTTCTCCTTGTGGAGGATTTCAGCTTGGTACCAATTGATGTTATGTTAATAGGTCTCACTGAGTGCTCGGCAATGCGGCTTTCAATGGCCTCTTAGTTTCACCGATGTAGAATTATCCGCACTCGCAAGTTGTCCGGTAAATGCCATTCTTGGAATTCGCGTTTGGTGGCTTGGTTTGGTAAGGCTGCTACGGATAGTTTTTCTGGATCTGAAGCAGGTTCTGATGTTATATTTGGATCCAATTCTTTTGATTTAGGGAAGTGAATGTATTGGTTGTGACGGATTTTTTTCCTTATGAGGCTCTGACTGTCTTTTAGCCAAAAGTCTGTTCCACCATCGTTCTGGAGTAATCATTCAGTTGAAGATCATTTTTGCACTGATGAGTTGATACTGCTCTGTGACTTCGATTACCCCTTGTATCATTGGCAGTTAAAATCAAGACAAGTTTTGAGTAGCTGAATCTCTGGAGCTGCTAATGATTGGTCTGAGCGAAACATCCTTCTTGTGGATTTTGGGTAGTCCATATAAGTACGTGGGCTTACTATGGCGCGGTGTTAGCGATGATCTCTTTTTCGAAAAATAGACTTGGTTTCTTTTCAAAGTCTGGTACAATTTTATTTCAGTTGATGCAGTAGTGCCCCGTCCGATCTTCTGCGTAGAGATACGCCACATATGGAAATCCATAATCAAACTGAAAACGGCCAACTCCCGCCATACGGTCATCTCCCACTAAACCGGTGAAGAGGAGAGAGGGAAGAGAGGATAAGTGAAAGTACTCGAATGACCTATAAATAGGAATAAGCCCAGTGATAATCCGAAGACAAATGTATATTAACAATCGAAATGTCGTGAAGTAACTTGGCCCGAAATCTTTTATTTTTTTTTAATTTTGATTTTTTATTTCTTGTTCAATTTTCAATTGTTGCTTGTATTTGTTTCATTGTAATTTCAGTTCAGGGATGTTTGCTATATATAATTGTTATTTTCAGTTATTCTTTTAAATTTTATTGATTCTTTCAGGGATGTCAAATCATTTTATATCATATTAGACAAGGAAAGTCCGAACTAGTGAAATATACAATGAAAATACTTATTTTGAAAACCAGAAATACAAAGACATGTATTTGGCATCATAACATCATTTATAATCTTCTTGGTTTACAAAAGATGACTCAAAATAGGGTTATGGTGGTAGAAAATGTATATCTATAATATCACTTGACATCTAAAGTTACACAAATTATATACTTACCATTGCTTTCAGTAGACGGTACGTCAGGGCATGCCTGGTATTTCAGTACCAACCTGGAATCGTCAGTACAACTTTCAGCCTTGCTGGGTGGGTTACTGCAATCTCCTGTCATCCTATTGTAGCTAAACGTAAATGGGGCGCTTTTGAAAGGACACGGTATGGGTTTTGCCTCAGGGTTCTTTCGGAACAAGCTGTAGAGAGGCGCATCGCCAGTGATGAGCTGACATATTTCGTTAAGAGATGCTTTTGCTTCGCAGTAAGCTGCAATGATATTTAAATTTATACACTGAATTTGACAGGTGAAGTATTGTCTTACTTTCTTTGTACTGGAGAACGCTGCTGTGTTTCGGATGAAGTACCATACATCTGTAGCAATCATCTGATCTGCAAATACATGAGAATATTTTAATTGTCAATACATGAAAAATGGAAAATAGTACGTTTGGCAAAACAAAAGCTGCAACAGAATGAAAAATTGCAGCAGTAGAGATGGCAGGCCTAGAATATTAATAGCAGATCAGAAGATTTAACCCATATACATTATGTCAGCTGGTTATTATTTTGAAATAAAATGGTTATGAGCGGTCTTATAACAAGCATTTTGTGTGAACTACAACTGGATGAAAATGCATTGGTATGGTACATCGATAGTTCCATCCTGCATGAAACTATCGTTAATGCATGTTGTAGAGAAAATAAATGTTGTTACTATAAATAGACTCGGATACTAAGTCATGTGAGTGTGAATATGTGTGAGCCACAATAAACCGTTGCGGGTTGCGGTGGAGGGTCAAATAGACCCACTCACTTTGGACCGAACCTAACCTAAGTCATGATGTGATGAAAGTTAATAAAGAAAAGAAAATCTTCGAGAGGGAAAGAACCAATATCGCTCAACCTGTGATGTGATCACAAAGGTGGCAGGATAAGCTAGAAAGTTTTAGTGTGAAAGATCTTATCTTCGAGATCATACCTACCATATAGAAGGATTAGGAACACGAGATGATGGACCACCAAAAGGCTTAGTTTGTTCGGGGAGTACTTTGCCGGGATCCACCGTGTAAAACCCGACGATTGTATCGAACATGAGAATGCCACCAGGATCGCCGATATGGTCAGGAATAGAACTGTTTCGGCCGTGACGAAGCATACTCTATTAGAGTGATTTACTAATTACGATGAGATTGTAGAGACCATCTGGGGAAGAACAAAACCTCAGGGATGGATGGAATTGAGACGGTTTTACTCCGCAATACCCCTCGCAGAGGTTTTGTGCAGCTAGTACATATTGCAAAGGCGATTATCAGACATCATTATTATCTGAATTGTCTAAAGCGTGCGGAGGTGGTGCCCATCCACAAAGCCGGTAAAGCTAGATACTTGATTGATAACTATCGCTCGATCTCACTGCTCAGTGCGGTCGCGAAGGTCGTCTGTATAAAATTTTGCTGAGTAGACATCTTCACCTGGAGGAGAAATTTAAACTTATCCCGGAGGAGTAATTCGGGTTCCGGTTTCCATTAGGGGAAGAATACAATTACGGCTTGTTGGTCATTCAGAAAGCTTTTGACAAGGTAACCCATTCCCCCCCCTTTCTATACCTATCCTTCTTCCTTCCTTCCCCTGACTTCCGTATGGGGGAGAATGTTTCTGTATTGTATATTGTAAATAGATTTCGATGGTGTGAAAGACATTTTTATTTTGGAGGTTCTTATTTTGGAGGTTAGACAAGCGACAATAAAAGCGATTGAAAAAGTGAAATAAATGTAATCGTTATGAAGTTATTGAAGTAAAATATAGTAATGTTGAGTTGTATTTAGAGTTATTAAATAAAATTGTTGAATTTGATTAGGCGTATTACTATTATTAAAAATTCACATGGGGATAAAATCAGTGACAGCGTCGAGATAAGTGGTTGAAGAAAAAAGAGAGAATCGGATTCAGAGTGCATGGTGACGACGACAAGAAGTGCGGACTGAATAAGAAAAAAAAAGAAATGAAGACCAGTAGAGAGTGCTTGAACCATTATAATGGAGGGGAAAGAAAAAAAGACCAAGAGATGTTGCTAAAACAACATGAGACGAGGAATGAAAAAAAAAAAAATAGATTGATGAAACATGTGTGTCAACAAAAAGCAGAAAGAAAGTACGACTAAGAGAAGCAAAATAAACTCCAGCAACTGGTATTAGCCAAGGTTTGCGTAGGTGACTTACAGAAAGTCTGGGTCTAGCATGACAAGAATCATTTGTTCATTCGATGCGAGAGGTTCCAGTTCAATAAACATTTTTCACGAATTGCAACGAACAACTATTTTGTCACAACCTAAAACGAACGATTCGGAAGTGGAAAAAGCAAGAAAGAAATAAAATAATTGGTTTCCAGTTGGAATACATTCAATATAATCGTTTTTCCATTTATCATTTTTGCATATGCGCTGCAATTTTTCCTGATATCTATACTCTCCGATTGAACGAGTTTCCATCAATAAGCATCCTAGCACAGTTGTTCATTTCAATGAATCTATCCAATTTCCTCAACATTGATGACTAGCCGGGGAACAACCAAAGGAATACGACTCTAGGTTATATACGCAATAACAGAAAATTGCAAAAATCCAGTTATAGTGGAATAATGTACCAAGAGAAATAAGAATGCATATGTATGTGAACATGAAAATGATGAAATATTTCAATTTCACCTGGGAAAGTTTCCGGAATCCAAAAGCGAAATGGGAAAATTTATATTTAATAATAAAGTTTGTCGGAAATGGAATTTGGCAAAGTATTATAATGATATGAACGTATGCTATTAGGTAAAGTTTAATTATGTGCCAGGCCAGACTAGTGTTGGATTTTAATGGACTTCGAGTTATTCGAATTCAGAACGTTAAATATGTTTGGGTTGGTTGGGTTCAAATTAGAACTCGACCGTACACAGTAGTTGGACGCACATTATTACGATTCCGTGTTTCAGGATATAAATTCATATGCAAAGCAGTCGGAATTTTTTTCTACAAAGAAGGAGCATTCCTAAACTAACTTTAATCTGTGAATGAATGAAAACTAAATACTTTCCGATTTTTTAACAATATAAATAATACCTAAAAGATCTACTAACTTGTCGTAAACCAGAAACTTGTCTCCTTGTTCTTCATAGCATTCTCCTTTAGTTTCAATGTATGAACTATTGATGAGTAGGTAGTTTGGAACTCCACTTTGGAACCATCTGCCTTGCCATGTTTTCTTGAATTGACATCCACCTGAAAAAAGAAACAAATAATTAACTAACGTAATACCAGAAAAGGAAGTAATTAGGTATAACTCAAAAAGTACTTTCAAATAATGTATTATCCCAGATTTTCCTATGGCGTATTCTACTTCTACTTACATCCTCAACAACATTTTTGTGAAATAACATTTTTGTCTCGACCCCCAAATATTGAATATTAAATAATGGTGTCCTGTTATATTTTTATATTTTGCTTCAAATGAATAGAAAAAGTTCACAGATGTCAAATCGGGTGATATGAGAAGTCAATTATACTCCCAATCTCATTCTATAACTTGGCATCCAAGTCTTTACTAAAAGAGTTTTATGTATTTATGGGTCAAAAAACTGACACTTTAGTTTTTGTTTGTCATATAATATTCGTGGAAAAAGGAAGGGTATTTTTCTGAAATGGGAATACTGAGATACGTTATGGAAGCACCTAAAATTTGATGATTGAAGCGGAAAGCCTCTAGTTTCAATATTTTTAAAGTATACAGAAAAATTGAAATAAATTATTATAAAAATATTTTTTCCAGTTTACTTCAGTCCACTGACATTCTCAAATATTTCATAACTTCTTAAATGTAAAAGAAATAATTGAAACGTGAATCGAAACCAGGGATAACTAGAATTTCTAGATGCATCGAAGTTGGAATTCTTTTCGATACTTTTCCAGTTAATCGCCTAGGGAAGTAACGTGCGTGTGACGTCATGCTCAGGTAGAGGTCCCTTCGTCGAATTGGGTGACCATGGTCAGCGACGGCGTTAGAGATTTTGTAACAATATTATTCGAATATTGCCACTATTAACATTTTGTTTTCTTATATAAGCTATGCAAATCACCAATATATTTGAAGTACCTTTTTATATCAGACGTAACTCAATTTGAGCATTTGTTTTGACTTAAATTTGTTTTTCAGAAAAAACAATGTCAAAGTTGTAGTAAATAATGTTGAATGATTGGTATATCAGAACATAGCCTTCCTTCTGTCACTGCATCAGACTTCATCAGTTGTATGTGCGTTAACTGCGAAGACAAAGGTTATATCTAAAGGTAAAGGTCTCAGTAACAACTAACTCAGAAAAAATATATTATGAGTTTTATCCCAACACGAAACCGTTATTTTAACACTTTGACACATGTTTCGATCACCAAGTGATTCTCTTCAAGAGGAAGATTACAGTAAATACACATACAATGTTATCCTTATTTATACCATAGATATCTCTGCTAGGTTCCTGCGTCTTAATTGTCTTAAATTAATTTTACAATGTTGCCTCACCTACTATTATTAATTTAAAACACTTAAGACGCAGGTACCTAGCAGAGGTATCTATGGTATAAATAAGAATAACATTTCATGTACATTTAGATCAATCTTCCTCTTGAAATAACGGTTTGGTGTTGCAATAAAACTCCACTGCACTCAGGCAGAACATCTGGTACTTCAGATTCCATTCAACCAAGATTTTGTTTTTTATAGTTCTAACATTGATAACTAGGTAAAGTTAATATCTGAAAATCTGAAGATGCTCGGCAAGATTATCAATTGAATGGGAGAGCGAAAAGTAACAGGCACGAGTTGTGCTTGCTTACTTGCAGAAAATGTCCAAGCAGTATATCAACTAAGTGGGCTATCCTTTTGAAATTACAGTGTATGTTGGGGGTAAAAAGGTGTTGAGGTGGATTAAAAAACTGATATATTGAAGTTTTGAAGGTTATTCAATAAGTTAGATCATCGAAGAGATAATTTGGAGAAAAGCTAGTTGCTGGTACTGGGTTTCTTGATACTTTCAAATAGAAGTATCAAGTCTCATGTTTTTTCCATGCCTCGAGAGAAGGTACGTTCAGTATGCGTTCTAATGCAGTCATTGTATACACGCATCTTGAAAGCAATATATCTCAGAAAATTGTGCAGTACAACCTCAAGTTTTATTTCATGTGTAACGTAGTAAAGGGACCAAACTGTGGAAAAATTATCGAGATGAGATTTAACCAGGGAAATATAAAGAGGTTCAATAAGTGTGATGTTAGCAAAATTCAAATATGATTCTCATTATAAGGCCAAGTATCTTCATGGATTTCTGAATCACAGTGGAAATATGTGATTTATAGCCAAGTGTGTGGTCTAGGATTATAACCCATAGGAGCATGCCATTGGAAGTATTTGTTTTGAGTAATTTATTACTGCAAAAGCCTTTTGAAAATGGACCCTTGAGCTGATTCAATTATTCGTCAAATAAACCACAATTGAGAATTTGTGAAGAAATTCAGGAGAAAAGTACTTATCCTACTTGTCCTACAAAAAAATACAAAAACATAATACTCATTGATGGTAAAGACAAAAATACAGGTTTATATTTTGAAAATCGTGGTAGCCTTAGAATTAGGTTAACAGATAACAATATATTTGATAGGAATATTACAGTAATCAATAAAATAATGGAAGGTGGTACTCTGATTATTATAAGGTCCTAAATAAGTACAAAAAGGAATTGAAAATATTTTGTTGTTCTTGAAATACAAAAATTAAAATTAAACCTGCAGGAGTTTACATACCAACTTCATCACATATAGACTCATATGAATAGCGCCAAAATGATAAAAATTTTAGTTACCATAATCTCCAACAAGTAAATAATGTATTACCTGTTTCAACTTGTTCATCTATTTTTTAATATCTGTTTAAAATCTGTTTTTCCGTTAATCAGCTGTCGCTCCCATACGAACGACAACTCTCAGAAGTTGAGAAACTTGTGCGAGCTAAGAACTAACGAGGTCTTATCTTTTAACGTGTGATTCCTAACACAGTTGCAGAATCATCCCAGCTTCAACCAAATAAATTCTTTCGAGAAAAATATCTGGTTGAGGCAGGAATCGAACTCACAGTCTTCCGATTATGAGTCGGGCGCACTACCACCGCGGCCAAATCCACAACTATTCTTATGTTCTTAAATGAACAAATCACATAAAGGTTTTTAAGTCCAAAAATGATCGATTTCCTTTAATTCGAATGTGAATTCTATAAAAAAATCAAAAGTTCATGGTTTGAGTGACACCATGTATTACTGCCAAAATGAGCCAGTTGCAATGAGGAGCAGGAAATTTATTTTTTATACACTCCCTCATTATTTTATGAATCAATTCAGAGTCACTGTTCACTTGTAGAAATACAAATTGTTTTATAATTTTTCTTGCTGTGAAAAGACTACAAATTAATAAAAAATAAATAATGTTTTACCTTCCATTTTCAATTGTAGTAGTTTTCATAAACAAAAATTACTAATTATGAATTTGTTATCTATGAGAAATTCAACTGAAACTTCTGTATTTTTCCCATCTGGAAATTTCACCCATAACCTAACAGACAAAACAATGTTATAGAAATGACATCATGAATGTGACAGGTGACACACTATAACTTTAACTTTTACTATGACTGTGACATGACTATGTTATCACAGTATACTTATATACAGTAATCCCACTTCGGGTGATTTTTAGTTTGAATTTTCTACACGCAGACCCAGTAGTTGCCGTCTCAGGTCCGCGCAAACGACGGCACGCAATCTTCTATAGTTGTCGAATTTCATGGGTTTCACCCAATCTACTGAAACTATTTTCAGTGAAAATTTTCCAAATTTATCGATAGAAACTGGTGTTGGAACATAGTTCATCATTGTCCAAATGATCTGGGTTACTTGAATATTACACAAATGCCAAATTATCATTTGAACGATTTTCTCAGGTGCTCAACATGGTTTTCATCGACTGTATTTTTTTGAGCAGTTTATATGAATAGTATGTTGAGCAGTGTTTAAACGGTTTGGTTGAGATTGTTGTAAGGAGAAATGTCATTAGTGTCAAATACGTCAGGATTGTAAAAACTGAAACTTCTGGACACCAACGCTGTCCAACGTCCCACCGACACTAAGTGGGACAACTATGGTTGTCCCACTTAGTGGGACACCTGCAGAGGGCAGACAAAAAATAAGTATTGTGGGTGGTAAATATGGAGAGATTCCGGTAACGAAAAGTTGTAGGCTTTTTGAAAGATAATAGAGTATGTACCTATATCTTTTTTAATCTGAAGAAAACACTTTTCCCACAGCAGAATAAAAACACTGTTTCTCAATTCGCATTTCACAGACCAATTTAACATCAGGAGATGATAAGGACTGAGTATCATCATCAGTGGAAAAAATTGAAATAGTAGTTATAATATTGGTGTGAAGAAATAAAAACGTTTAACACATGATGATAAGTTTCAATAATAATGAAGTAAGTTGGGCAGAACTAAATCATAAGTAATAAAGTTTATCTTTTAGTATTAACAAAACTTTAGGAAAAGAAGAGAAACAGTTCACAATTCATAAATTTAGGCACAGAATAGTAATATTTTGTGATTTAGGTACAACATTTTCTATTCAAAATATCTGACTCAAATTCATACCAAATAAAGAAAAATAAAAAAATCCGTAAAAAAATTCCTCGCTAGAAAACCCTAAGGTCACTCTGGTCAATTAGCGGAATGAAATATACTTTTCAACCTATTATTCTCAAAGCTACCAAACACCGTGACATGTAATATTTATGTAAATTACTACGTCGGATTTTATGGGTGCAAGTTAACTTCATGTGACACTGTTTACGAGTTCTGCCATATATTTTTCTTCTGGCAACACTGGACGTAGTAACAGGGTTTTATGGTTTTCCTTTATTTTGAAATTTGATTATTTGGAAAACAAACCACGTACTTTGTGATTTGGAATTTCGATATTTCGAATAACCATGGTGATGAGATGTGAATGTGATAGAGATAAGTGATGTGATGATAAGTAAAGCTGTGGTTGACGTTAATTTTTAATTGCCTCTGAAACATATACATATAGGATGGATTCAATAAAAGGACGTCGAATTACCATGAAATATAAAAGAGCCAACCCTTTATTCGAGCAGTGGATCAGCCAGTGGAAAGAAGAAGCTAAAAATCAAGGTTCAAATAAAGAACGAGCATATTGTAGAGCCCTTGAATCCCTGAAAAAATGCCCCATACCTTTGAATTCTGGTAAAGAATGTAAAATACTGAAAGGTTTTGGTGATAAGTTATGTCAAATGTTAGATAATAAACTAAAAGAACATGAAGTTAATGTTATTGCTGATATACCCAGTATTAGTTCAGAAGTTGGTGGAACACAACTAAAGATAAGAAACGAAGTTAAAGAGAATTCAGAAATATGCTCCAATAAAGACAAGAAACAGTTATTTGAAGAAGTCATCCTTATAGACTCTGACACAGAAAGACAACCTGTTGAAGAACAAATCTCATCTGCAAAACCAAAACCAAATAAAGATCCTTGTGAAACCCAACATTCTATCCAAATGGAAACAAATCTTGAAAATATGCCACTCAGTTCAGGAAAACAACTTGTGACCAACCACATAGACAAACAGAAAAGGATGAAAAAACAGGTATCAAGTACCTCCATAGCTTCCGAAACAAATTGCCACGATGAATTTTTATATTTTGAGCCCAGAAGCTTTGAAATTGTGTTGTATATAGATACTGGGGAAACGACAGGGTAAGTTTCCACCTTTTTGTATATATTCCTGAATATAATTGTTTTCAAAGTAAATCTTCTTTATGTGTGCTTGACTTGGGGAGTAAGCTGGTGAATGTGTAAGGAGAGCGTTATCAAAAGTCTGATTTAAAAAAAATGTCTTCTGCATTTTTCTGTAAAATTAACCATTTTCAGAGTAGAGCGCGGAGAACGCTACTAGAATACACTCACATATGGTATTGTACACGGTACACCAAGGCATAAACTATTGCTTTTTATTCATGATTTTAAATGTTTTAAAAACTTATATCTGATTGATGGAGGCGTTTTGTGAAAAACATACTTATATTATAGAGGTTTTGGAACGTAATAAAGTCTACCGTATATAAAACAAAGGACCTCCACTGGCAGATGTTCCGTATTTTATTGTTCCGAGACACTTCCCCTTATACCTGTCGGAGTGTGTTTAGCTCAGTTGAAAACATTTTTCAGTAGTTTCATGCTCATAAGGAGTGGATACATCTATATTAATATTATAAATGTGATAGTTTGTGAGGATGGATAAATGTATGAATGTTTGTGGCTCTTTCACGCGTAAACGACCAAGATAAAACATTATATAAATGCAGCTTATACATCAGAATAACATATAGGCTACAATTTACAAAAGTTTTCTGCAATTTGGTCATAATATGATATGTATTAAGTAAGCCGAAAAATGTTTTGCTCCCTGAGAGCTATCTTGGCGGTTCGCTGCCTATACCGTTGGAGTTACATGAAGATAATATACCGTAAGATTGTTTATCTTAAATAGTTCTAAATAAATAAAATACTGAGACATAAATATAATTTTTGGGAAAGAAAGTTTTTGGCTTTCTACTACTCCATCTTGACATCGTCATTGTATGACAACATGAGCCCAATT
>WOGN01000028.1:27068-40034 GCA_015342105.1 Leptinotarsa texana | reverse complement strand
AGCTGCCGCCCCCATACGAACGACTACTCTCAGAAGTTGAGAAACTTGTGCGAGCTAAGGACTAACGAGGTCTTACATTTTAACGTGTGATTCCTAAAACGGTTGCAGAATCATTCCAGCTTCAACCAGATGAATTCTCTCGAGAAAAATATCTGGTCGAGAGGCAGGAATCGAACACACGACCTTCCGATCGTGAGTCGGACGCACTACCACCACGGTCAATTCCACAACTCGCTTTAAATATGACGGGCTTCGTTGTACAACTTATTTTATTCAGGTGTGCTCTCGATGAACAATGTTCTGTGAGTCCCTTTATCAAGGTTTTTCCATATGCTTTTCCTAGTATTTTTCCTCAGTACTCTCAATGTTGCTTATAAACCTGCTTTGCGATCTGGTTCTGTACCAAAATCTTTGGTACTCCCACAGCTGCTTAGTGCCTATATATAGAGTGCCTGGTACACTCACCAGCTTTTTTAATGTGTCCTGACACCCAGTATACAACCAATTTATTCCTTTACAACCAGTCTCGATGTCACTTTTGGATTCGCCAGTGCCTCAGTTGCAACTTGGCTGTCTGTGAAAATATGAATCCATCTATTTACTTGAGGCTTCAATTTTGTATATCTCACGCATTGCAAGATTATATACACTTCAGCCTGGGTGCTGTAAAATACAAGCTGATTCACGGTGGATGCATCATGAGACGCTTCTGGTGAAACAGAAAACGGTACACTTTGCGAATTCAATGGAGAGCAAATTTGGACATTCTCTACACAACTAAAATATCTTCGAATTTTACTGGAGTTTTTTCCCAACACCAAACCGTTATTTCAACACCTGTAAACGTGTTTCGATCACCAAGTGATCATCTTCAAGAGGAAGATTAAACTAAATTATTATACTCATTACATATCATATATACCAGGTATTTATGGTATAAATAAGGATAATTATTGTAGGTATATTTAGTTTAATCTTCCTCTTGAAGATGATCACTTGGTGATCGAAATACGTATCAAGGTGTTAAAATAACGGTTAGGTGTTAGGAAAAATCTCCAGTAATATTCATTAATACACCAAAGGTTCCAAACACTGCATCACAAGTAAAATATTTTCAACAATGCGGTTTTGCCACTTCCATTAGAAAGTAGTAGCAACTTTGATTTCTCACATGGAACACTCTGTATATAATATCATTTACTGTTACTGTTACTGTTATTGGTCGGTAGTTCAAGCCCTAGTCTGAACGATCGATTTTCACTTGCTATCGTCCAACTCGTGTTAGGAATCACAGATTAAAAGGTAAGACCTCGTTATCTTGCACAAGTTTCGACTTCTGAGGGTTGACGTTCGTAAGGGTGCGACAGCTGGTTAACGGAAAACAAATTTTAAACAGATTCCATGCTTCAGAGTAATCTCCGTTACTTCAATATACAGGGTGTTGAAAAAATACACTTTTTTCTTGACTGAAAGTCACTTTTTCAGGCAAACGATCATTCCAAATAGAACACCGTATGTATTGTCACAAATTCAGGAAGCTGATGAAATTTACTTTCTTTCTGTGTATATCATGCGTATACCTAACTAGTCAAGTTTCGTACTTAGTAACATTTATTTGTGAAAATGTCCCTTCAGAATGGTATTCCCATTAGATATTTTGTAAGCAAGCCATGATCACTATTTGACAGTAACGTTGTGTCATTCTCCAAATGATAATGACATTTTCATCACTTCAGAAGTTTTAAATATCTTCAAACGATGGAACAAAATTATACGAATGCAGAACAATTTCAATGCATTTGGATCAAGTTTTAGAGGATCAAGGAACTCGCATCGACCCGTAACTTTTGAAGACAAACAGATTAATATTCCAACTGATTGTTTTATTTTTTGATAACTATTCATATCAATATTTCCACTTTTCAAGTGTAACCGTGTTTTTTTTTAATTTGCCCAAGCATATGTTCTGAAGTCGCATACTTTTCTTGCTTACAATACAGGGTGTAACATAAGTACGTTAGGTACGCTTTTTGAAAATAACTCTGGCAAAAAATGAGTTATTTACACGAAATTCGGTACGCGGGGTTTTTTGACGTGAGAAATTATAATTTTGTATTAATTTTCATGTAACATCTAGAGGGCGCTGCATACGCACTCATTATTTATTTCAAATTGTCCTAACTATTTTGACAGTATGCTTTTGGTACTTTTCATGAAAAAACCTGATTCCCACACCTTTTCCAAGTAAAAAAGGTACACCTCAACAACGCTGGAGGTGATCGTTTTCGAGATATTTACAGTTTTTTATATCGATGCATATTACCTAGCTCCTAGGGCGCTAAGTGAAGTTGCTGAGAACACTACAAATACTAAGTATGTGGTGGATCTCATCAAAATAAACAACTTTTTCCTATAAAATGTTTGACGAAAACTCATTCGTTTTCTAAATACAGATTGTTGAAACTTTTCAAAACATGGTAGGATTTTGTCATAAGTTTTATTTATTTTTAGTTATTTTCGTTAAACATTTTATAGAAAAAAGTTGTTTAATCCACTACATACTTAGTTCTGGTAATGTTCTCAGCAACTTCATTTAGTGCCCTAGAAGCTAAGTAATATGAATCAATATAGAAAATATCTCCAAAACGATCAATTTCAGCGTTGTTGAGAAGGTATACCTTTTTTAGTTGGGAAAGGTGTGGAAATTAGGTTTTTCATGAAAAGTACCAAAAGTTCACTGCCAAAAGAGTTAGGGCAATTTGAAATAAATAATGACAGTATACGCAGCGCTCTCTAGATGTTACATGAAAATGAATATGAAATTATAATTTCCTACGTTAAAAAAACTCTGGGTACCGAAGTTCGTGTGAATAACTTATTTTTTGCAAGAGTTATTTTCAAAAAGCGAACAAAAAATTTCAATTTCAACACTATGTATCTCCGAAACGAAGCAGTTTCGGTTCACACAAATAAATATTCATAAGTCCGAAACTTGAGTAGTTAGGTATATGCATAATATACATAGAAAGGAAGCGAATTTCAACAGCTTTCTGAATTTGTAATAATAGACAGAATGTTTCATTCGAAATAATCAACTCTCAGTCACTTTTTCAAGCAAACGAAAAAACTCAAATTTTTTCCACCCTGTATTAAAGTAACGGAGATTACGTTGGAGTATAAGAAGCCTACGAGTATCACCTAACTCCAAATCAAATTTCGATACCACAGTATTCCTTAACTCATAGATATCACCATTTTCAGAGGTCGAAGAAAAAAATTGAAATTAATTCGTATTTTGAAAACAGTAACAGATAGGTATAGGAAATTATAAGGAAAAGTCGTTGGATGATTGTTGTAGATTCCAAAAATAATAATATATACAGGGTGTTCCTTTTGAAAAAATCAAAGTTGCTACTACTTTCTAATGATAGTGGCAACACCGTATTGTCGAAAATATTCCAATTGGGTAGAGATTGTCCAAATATGTCCCCATTGAATTTTCAAAGTAATCCGGTGTCTGTTTCAAAGAAACGTATAATGTACCATCCACCGTGAATCAGCCTGTATTTTACGGCAATTTTTTCACAATATCTGTACATCTTCATTAAAATATTTGCCACCAAAGTCACAGGTAGGTAATTTTTCATGATTTACACAATATCGGACAATTCCATCAAAAAATGATTGTCTTGTTGTTCAATACAAATTAGTTCGAAATGAGATTTTCCCGATATCGTCCCGATTCCACCAAAAACCCTGAAATGTCGAACCCTGTGCAGAGTAAGAGTTAACTTGGTCCTTTGATGAAAGATGACTGGCACGGAATATTGAATTACGTTTTGTAACTTGCAACTTAGTTGAAGTTCAGAAGTGACTATGTGTCTAATTGAAAATAATTATAGAAACGTAATGGAAACCTCAGATTGAAAAGCTTTTTTAGTTTTGTTGAGTGTTTGTATTATATATTTTCAGGGAATGTACTTAGTTGGATACGGAGTGCAATCTTCGGCTTGGCAAATTCGCCTTCCTGCAGCTGAATATGCTATTCTGAACCATTATGGCCTCAATAGTACAGTCAGGACTGTGCTTGATATGCTTTACGTTACACTGGATGACATTGAAAACTCTAGAAGACTGAGGAAGAATCAGGTTGGTGACAAATATATGTGATGTTCATGTGATGTTGTTGATGTTACGAAAAAAAAATATAAATACATACCTCTGATTAAAAATGTAGTGAAATGTTGAAACAATTCATACAAATGAAAAAATAGAAGGAGTTTCATTTGAAAATGTTGAATTATTTATGTCTGACTGAAAATGAATGAAACTTGAGTGGTTTTACCGAGCACCGTATATATTGTTTACGAAAGTTGAGATATCATAGTGATGTTGACTAACGATTTCTAAAAAAACCACTTAATTGCTGTAGACATGCGGGTGGTGAATTAAAAAAATATTGTCTGTAAAATATGTTTTCCTGGAATAAGTTGGCAATGCCGCAATTGAAATTCGAAAAGAAAAATCATTTAGAGGGATGAAAAAATATGAAATCGAATAACGTATTTATATACTGAGTGTTCCTTTTAACAAAATATAAATTTGGTTGGCCACACTAAATCACCCAGTGAGCGAGAAAATAGTTTTGAAAGATAGTAACTGCGAAAAAAATTGAGTAAATAAAAAAATTGTTTTCCCTGATAGCAATGGACCGAGGAAATCTTATTCACTCACCCTGTACACGTACTTTTTTTTGAATATTTTTTAAATGTCATATTGTACTTCATTTTCATCTCGGAAATCTCGATAGAAAATGATGGAAATGAAATTGAATACTATATCGAGGAGAGATACGTACTAGAAAATAAATATTTCGAAAAGAAATTTCTAAAAATTCATCTTCCCCAACCACCTTCAACGTAGGTTCTGATAAATGCCTGCTAGAAAACAATCACTTTTCAGGCTAATACCATGCTGGGTATTGAATTATACCCAACAGACATTTATGCAAAATACCTCACAGAGATTAGTCTTGTAGATGTTTCTAGTTCATCCAGCAGCAGGACCGATTTTGAAATTCTCATTATGCAGGAAAGATCCGACTCAAACAGCGAAGTGCCTGGGACTCTAGTAATTTCAGCGTGACTCAAATAAATGTATGAAACCTTCGTCTAAGAGAGAGATTGTTGACTAGTTACAGCTCCATCTCGTGAACAAAGACCCAAGCGGGGAAGAAACATCCCATGTATCAATATTCTAACGGAGATCAAACCGTTTCTGAAGACAATATCGAGGAGAGATACATACGCACTAGAAGATGAATGTTTTAAAATGGAATCTCGAAATATTCCTCTCTCCCAACTACCTACACCGTAGGTTCTGGTTAATACCTACTGAAAAACAACTACTTCCCCGGCTAATATTACTCAGCATTAAGTCATGCTGGAATCGTTCGAGTGGATCATTTACTAACCGGTTTCGAGGTATTACCTCTCATCAGTGAAGGGAAGATCCGACTCCAACAGCAAAGTGCCTGGGAGTCGATTAATTTCAACGTGGCTCAACTGTTCTCAATTTCAAATATTATTTTTATAGTATTTTATAGCTCAACTATAATCAAGTTCTGATGATCCATGTATACGAGTCATTATTGCGCTGTAGAATGCAGTAATGAAGTATTTGACTTCGCTACAAAGCTGATTTTATTATTTCTTGTCATTATTGGGTATAATTCCGATGTATGTTCTAGGTATCCTACAAAATTTTAACCGAATACATATTGCTGACCATATTACTAGAAGAACTTGAAGACGATTCCAGAAATCCCATAACAGATATGATAAACTGGTCCCCTCTTTATTTATCTACACATTTGCTTAGTTTACTAGACAAAATCATTCCAAAGCTGCTAGCTGAAAAACAACCGAATTATTTCTTCAGGAAATCCAATTTATTAGTGAATCCAGGACATCTTTCTGATGACGACTTCACCATCGAAGCGAATAATGTGAAATCTGTTATGATGCGCCTGTTTGATGAATCTTTAACTTCCACAAACGGTAAGAGAGTCGTGGTAAGCATGCTGTTTATATTTATATCAAATGATACTCTGTGGATGAAATTTCGGAATTTTTTACTATAAACTAGCAAACTGAGCTTAATTCAATATAGGATGTTGCGGTTTCGGAACTGAAAAACATACAGTGTGTTAAAGTCGAATGGAGTAAGTTCATTATTTCGGTTACTGTACATATTTGAAAAAACACATCAAATGTAAATTATAATTTGATATTCTGTGTTTTAACAGATTGGAAAAAAGGTGCGGAAATGGATCAGTATACTATTGTAGTATTTCTTGACCTTCACAGGGCATTTGAAACTGTAGATATATGCAGACTGATAAGAAAGATTGAAGCCTAGGTGTTGATGGAATAGTACTTAAATGGATCATGAATTATGTGAGCAATAGATAGCAAAGGTTGAAAATAGAGGAAGTTTATTCGGATAAAATGCAAAATAATATAGGTATACCAAAAGGATCTATTTTGGGACCACTGTTATTCCTTAGATATTTAAATGACATTGTAACTATAGCAGAAGAATTCACTTATTTGCCGACAATACCCTACTGTACTTTAGTAGTGAAGATGTGTTGATACTATAAACGCTAGTCTTGAAAGGGTGTATAGATATTGCTCTGCAAATTTGCTGAAGGTGAATGTAAATAAAACAAAATGGATGTTATTAGGGAAACATAGAGATCATAATAATGAAAACCTACTTCTACGATTGAATGACAGTAATATAGAGAAGGTAAACAAATTCATGTACTTGGGTGTAACTATTGACAGCAACTTGAAATTTAAGGAACATGCTAATCAAGTTATCAAAACAATAGCTTACAAATCAACTATTTAAGAAGATATTCCCCATATATGAGCCATAATCCAACTTCATAATCCTTCCACATTTGAATTATTGTTCTACCATTCTGTTCTTTCTCAAACAAAATGAAATAAACAGACTACAAAAGATGCAGAATCGTGCTATGCGAATAATCTTACAATGTTCGAGGTTAACACCCATAGCAAATATGTTGCAAACCCTTCAATGGCTACCAGTGAAGAAACTCTTCCAGTACCACACACTAATTTTTATTTTGAAAATCAAAATTGGATATTCACATGTATATCTACAGAATAAATTAACTTAAGTGGCTAAACTACATCGGCATAATTCTAGAAACAGAATCAATATAAAAATTGAAAAATATAAAAAAATAATACACATAATTATTTATTTTATAAAGGAGTAGATTATTTTAATAACCTCTGTCAAGAAATTAAAGATAGTGGTTCAATAAACATATTCAAAAGACGATAGAAGGATTTCTTAATGAAAATATAGTATATTTCTATGTATGATTTTCTTATGTAACTTTTTATTTATTGTATTTTTAATCAGGATGTTTGTATTTTTTCATATTGATATTATTTAATTTATATTGTGACAATGTATTTACTATTGTAAATGACAGGTACAACCCCAAATCTTTTGAATTGGTTTGTGATATATCGTTTGAAAGGTCTCTTCATTCTCTAATCAAAATGTTATCGCTTTCAAGTTTATTGCAACAATCAGATTAAAATGAATTAAAATCATGTGGTTACCGAAATTCGATAAAATACCCAATCCACCGATTGGGAAATATTGAATCCAGGTATTGCCGGACATTAACTTGGTAATGGGTTGGTGTTCCATGCTGCGAAAACCATATCGTATCCACTGGAACTTGAGGGGTTTCCTGGATGAGGATATAAATTTGCTAAATTTGGAATGACGTAATTTTGAAGTAGTGCCAAATAATCATCGCCATTTAAGTTACCCTCATTGAAAAAGGGACCATTGATATGGTTTCCACAATCCCTACCTAAACATTAACCATTTGAGGATATTGTGTGTGTTCTTCTCTCATCCAGTGAGGATTTTCCGTTGACCAGTAGCGAGAATTTTGCCAATCAGCATGACCGTTAACAGACAAAGTACACTCATCAGAAAACATAACGCCCTCCAATTGGATGATATTGCTATCCAACATGTCCATCATTTGATCACATAAATGAGTTCTATCAAAATCGCCTTCCTTGAGTTCTGAGTAGATATTATTATATAGGGATGCATTTTATTCTCCTTCAATATGTTAACTATGGATGTATGCCTAACATTGAATGTAGTGGAGGCCTATCTACTCGATGTATGTGGGTTTTCGTCAAACTTAAGCATCATATATAATTTGAGTTCATCACTCATTGCATTGGTAGCTGCTTTTTTTATTTGCCCCATATGACCAAGCTCGCTAAATTGTTATCTATTTTGCAAATTGTTCCTTGAAATATGGGCGGTAAATTAGGAAGTTACTCATGAAATAGGCGAGCTACTTCCTGTTGTTCTCGGATTTTATCTCCCTAATCAATCATTTGTAAAACTGTTATTTCATGTATTTTCGTTAACCTAACCATTTGTCAGACTTTGAGTTAACGAACTTCAAGCTCAAATTGAAATACTGACAACTGATGTTGTAACATAAAAAACAAGTTGACAAGGCGTTTTAAAGTAACGTTGCCACGGAAATTATTTACAGTCACTTAAAGGTTACCATCTAAAAAGAACATTGCTATGGTTTTTGCTTACTTTCTTAATATCAATGCCTCAACATGAAATAAGTTTCGAGTATAGTGCCATAAGTTTTGAGTGCATTCTATCGAATTTTAGTAAGAACATGATTTTGATTTATTTTAACCAAATTGTTGCAATAAATCGATTACATTTTTGAATAGAGAATAAAGAGACATTTCAAACGATATATCACAAGCCTATACATCCCATTCAAAAAATTGGGGATGGTACCTGTTATTCGACGGGGGTTGAAGGTAGAGGTAGCATTTTTCCCTTGAAGTATGTCAAATTATAATTTGAATTAGACGTGTTTCGGGATTTGGTTGAAATATTTATTGTAACCAAAATAATGAATTAATTCCATTTGGCTTTTACACACTGTATAATAGCCTCATTATAATGCGTTCTATGGGCGTTTCAGATGCTGTTAGCCAGATTCTAAAATAAAATTTAGCTCCCATGGAAGGGAAATGGTCCTGATCCATCAATTTCCCCAATACTGGCGTATATTTCTGAGATGACCAGCATAGTGATTACTGACAGTCCTGAACATTTTAAGTTTTATTATATTAAATTTCCCTAGACAGTGGAGTAATAAATTACTTTTTATTAATTGATCAAATCAGTTATAACTGAGATATTTTCAATTTTTGCTGGAAAAGAAGATGACATCATGATTCAATACGACCCAGTAGTGCTTCAATTGAGTACTTCATTTCCTGAAGAATATGAATCAATAATAGACCCCTTGTATTTTGATTAGTTATTATCAGTAAATTATACTAAGTGTGTGAATTGAAATTGCTACTTCGTTTTCTCTCCTGTAACGGGAATGAACAAATGTGTTTATACTATTCGTCTTGATGTATATAATATACTAATAATAACAATATTTTTTCATACTAGAAAAATAGTTACGGAGTATATTTTAACAAATGCAACATTAATATGAATAAACAAGAATATACCACGGAAGAAGTGTGTGGCCATATACACAATGAGTATATACAAACAAATCATTTGAGAGTATTATACTAAAATTTTCAACAATAAAATCAAGTATACAATTATTATGAGAGAAAAATAAATATAATTATTATTGCAGATTACCATATAATATATTTACACAAACACACACTCTCATATAACATGTACGCTTATACACATTAAAATAATCGTAGGTAACATGATTACGAACTATAGGCGACTGTTTTATAAATAGTTTTATTTTTTTTTAATCTGAATGCTGCAGTGTTTCGGGAAGGAGATTAAATATTTTTTGTGCTAAATATTTTTTAGCATTTTTGGCCTATTGATTTCGAAGCGAAAGGTACTAAATAATCATTTGTTTGTCTCGTAGTATAGATATGAAAAGGTTTATAAGTTCGGTCTCATTGAAAAACTTAGTTGTAGAGATGTGGTAAAAGAATATTCGTCTGATATAAAAAATCTCAATACTCTTCATAGAGAACATCACTCGCGTATCTGTTGTTTTTGAAAAGTATCATTCTCAGGAATCGTTTTTGGATTATTTCAAGTGGCTTCGAATAAGTTTTAGAAACCCCCTTCCATCCGACTATTCCATATTTCAGGTGTGATTCTATCAAACTTCGGTAAAGAAATTTGAGCTGTCTGGTTTCCAATATGTCTGGTATTCTCCTCAATCTATATAGAATACGTCGTAATTTTTTTACTAGTTACTCTATATGTGAGTTCAATTTGAAGTGCTTATCAATTATAATACCAAGATTAATTGACAGCAATCTATAAATTCAGCACTTTTATTATCTTGGGAAAGTTATTTCAGATTTGATGTTTCAATTCCTGCCAAGTGTCACCATCATAGAACAGTACAGTGTCTTCCGCAAAACATATTATTTCACATTCATCTCCTATGATGAATAGATTGTTCAGGTGAACAGTAAACAGTAGGGGCCCCAAAACGGTACCTTGTGATACACCACTTGTAATCATTTGTTCCTTGCTAATATGATTTTGAATTCGCACTTGCTGTTTTCTCTCAGTTAAATGTGATTTCATAAGATTCTATACTGTACCTCTCATACCTATATCCTCTAAGGTTTGCAAAAGAATGCAGTAATCGACGGTATCGAAGGCTTTTGACAAATATAAGAATACTCCGATGGAAGGTTTGTTTTTTTTAGCATCCTGAGTTGATTTTCCTTCTCTGAATCCCAACTGTGAATCAGACAAAATGACGCTCTCATACACCGAAATCTTTCTCAATTCACTCTGATGGAAGTATGTTCAAATACACTGATATATAAATTCGAAAGTGAGAGTGAAAGTGAAGTGCTGAAATCACCGAAACCGTCTTTAGGAAGACAAATTGTGCCTGTTGATGAAAACTACAGACACAATTGAAGAACAGTACATTATTTCAATTTTGAGATAAAAATATAGACCGTCGACAAAATGATGGACGCCTTTGAAAAATACCAAAGTAGGTCTCCAATAATTGTGGAGAACATCGAAGGAATTAAATTTCAGCCAAGAAAAACAAAACAAAAAATCGATCTCAATCGGAAATGATGAAATTATCTGCTGGAGAATACATTACATAAGAGGAAAATTGTAGCTGTATAGTAACCAAATATAATTTAACCTTACAAAAACCAAGCATCAATATTCCGTAAGAAGGTAATTGATTCCGCTATTGAACTAGAAACTTCCACTTTGGAATGGAAAATTACCAACATTATGAAACAATACCTTCAAGTACATCCTCATGCCGCCCAGAAGCGGCATCAGGGTGTACTTTCCAGAGCCATCCACCTGGCTAAAGACCTTAACATCACAGGCAACCTCAACAGTAACATTCATTCATGGAAAGTGAGAAGTTTATTTTGAATTCAATTGCTTCCTTTCTTCTTTGGAAGTAACCTACAATTTTGTACGATAGGGACTTTGAATAGGAATTTGAAGAATAAACCCCTCGCGAAATAGGCCTCCGAAACCATCTTTCCTATTCAGTAAATCGCCACTTTTGCACAGGTATCACTTTCAGAAAAACAGTTTGTTCCGTTGCCACAATTGCTCTTTAGGAGGCATCATTCAGCCGAATACCACTACCATTTCCTCTATTATATCACGAGTAGAAGCTGCAGGAATATAGAAAACCATTTCTTCATTCTGTACTCATCTATGTTGCCCTCATAGTATGTTACTGGTGTGAATTATACAAATTTACACTAAATATTTGATAGTTTTACGCATCTTCAAAGAAGTTGTGAAATATTGTAAAATTTATTTTATTGTAACGGTTATATAAAGAAATATAGCCATATACTATTTTATTTGTAGAGTTTTGTAAAGATTCAAAATATATAAACTGAACAAAACAATTTTTCACTCAAGTTCTAGAGTTTGAAAGTATTCTTTATCGATTTTCTGCACAAACTCGATCAATTCTGGATATTTCTCAACTATGAGTCTCAGTATATTATTCGGTAGGTCTACTGTTAGTATAGCAAAAAGATGTCCAAAAACTAAAGCATCTAGTTGCGTAGGCCTACTTCCGAAAAAATATGGTCCTTGGTCAAATCGAACATTGAGAGCTTCACAACAATTTTCAACATCCAAACAGACATCATCTATGCTCTTCTGGTACCATTCCATTGCCTTGAGTTTCTTCTTCACCATGCTTTTTTTCAACCTAGAAATATTCACAACAGATTTTTGTCACTACATAGAATTTATCAAATGAAACCTAAACCAGAGCAATATAATTTAAAAAAACTTGGATTTAGTTGCTGATTTGTCAGTAAAATATCTAACAAATCTGAAAGGAAGTCAAGGATCTTAATTGAATGAGTTATATTTTCAGGAGTGAGGAATCTTCCAAAAAAAGGAAGGAAGTAATGAATATTTTTTTGTATCAAGATGGAATAGTAGAAAGCCAAAAACTTTCTTTCCCAAAAATTAATCACTCCTAAAAATATAACCCCTTCAATTAAGATTTCTCTTGGCTGGGATTAAATCAAATAGGTGAATGAATATCATTACGATGTCATCGATGACATAAGCAGATCAAAGTTATTCCGTGATATTAAAAATCGTAATGAATGAATTGTGTGTATTTTCTATAATGTTATCCAATTTGGCACTGAAGAGCCTTAGGGCAAGTGTCTTACGGCAGAACAGTTTATGAGAACAGTTTATGAGCTGATTTTATATCGTATTAAAAACTGAACTTCGCCTTTTGCTTTGGGCCAAATTCATATCATATGTGTATTTTTTTTGTTCTATGTATGTAAGCAATAAAGTCGT
>WOGN01000028.1:0-24400 GCA_015342105.1 Leptinotarsa texana | reverse complement strand
GGCCGAGGTACTTTACCCGCGCTTGCTAGTCAATCTTCCTTCCAGAGATCCTCACTTTTCAGACCGGAGAAGATAGTAATCTTCCCATGGTTATTGCCTGAGTCTTTTCCGGGTTCACTCGGATCTTCCAATCAAGGTACCAGCGCTCGAGGTCCAATGCACGTTGCATATAGACGACGCCGAGCACGGCCCCCTGTGGCACTCCAGCAAGGATCTCTCTGTTATCAGACAGAGATCCCTTTACTCCAACCTGAAATGTCCACCGGATTCTTTTTGAAAACACAAAATTTATTGCTATCAACCAGGAGTAGTCGACTAGTACCTATCGGAGGCAATAGAGATCCACAAACACGCTGATAATTACAATAGAAAAGAAGAAGCTGTGATCCTCAACCGAGTATGGTTTCCCATCCTAAGGAGTTAAAGAATAGCAAACAGCATGACGGAAGGGAGAAAACGGTCGACAACAGTATTATTGACAATTTACCAATTTACCAATTTAATCCAGGTACAGGATCAGCCAGAGTCAACATAAATATGTTTTACGCAGCCGTAATATCCAGTCATCGAAGAATACTCAGTTACATCCTGAGCCACTCGCGCCAGCGAAACGGCAAGAAGAAATATTAAAAATCTACCACCTTCCAACCCGAAAAATGGTGATACTGATGAATATGATATTGGCCTAACAATATAAGCAAAGCTGCCCAGGATGAAAGAACGAAAAAAAATAAGGTGTGAAAGAAATATCAGTATTGTGAGAGATATATTAAATGTGATTCTTAAGGCGTCATACCGAATTACTTTTTATTCTTCATTTCATAGAGTGCCAAATTCTAGACGCAGATGTCCGTGAAAAAGTTAATGTCACTATCTATAAAAAACAGATGATACAAAAGAAGGAGCTTGAACAGCTATTCACGTTAGAAATCCCAATGAAAGGAAATGAGACCGAAGTTTGGGAAATTAGTTTAGCCAAGTTTTTTGATGGGCTTGTAAATCTATCAGACACTGAATTTACGCAGGATAAAGTCTTATTATAATATCAAGCCAAATTTGGCGAGTATAAAAGTTTCATTAGTTCCGACTTCCATTATCTAAAATGATTCTATTATAATTCTATGAAAAACGAATGAAATTGGAATGAATAGCCAAAATATCATTTATATTAAGCAACAAAACCTGATATGCAAATACAATAAAACGAATGGAATAATCAAGATACAGATACAGAAGTTACTTCACGACGTTCCGATTTTTGTATTCACAATCGTGTTTGGTTGATGACTGGATTAATTCTCCGAGAGATGACTACTTAAAAGTCACTCGGGCGCTTTCACATATCCCACCTTTCCCCCCTCCGCTTCGTCAGGTTAGCGGGAGTTGACCGACTTCCGCTTGATTGCAGGTTTCCATTTGTTGCGTATCTCTACGTTAGCTCCGATAAATGCCTCGTTGGATAACATATATGCAACTCCTTTGAACTTTCTCTTGAACCAGTATTCCTTCCTGTGGATGATCTCAGCTAGGAATCACTTGACAAAATGCTTCGAATAAAGCTAGTCAAAACTTGTCCAGATTCTTACTTCCAATAATACAACCACTACCATTACTTCGAATAATAAGAAGCAATTAAAGTCACGTAGCAAGATCAATTATTCAACTTCGATGTGAAAGCCAGTACATCAACGTTCCTGTTGAAGAAGCACTTCAAATTATACAGAGGAAGCATTTCGATGA
The DNA here is from genome assembly GCA_015342105.1 of Leptinotarsa texana. Classification (NCBI taxonomy): domain Eukaryota; kingdom Metazoa; phylum Arthropoda; class Insecta; order Coleoptera; family Chrysomelidae; genus Leptinotarsa; species Leptinotarsa texana. Next base: position 22,660 of record WOGN01000028.1, on the reverse strand, counting down.
AGAGGATCTGGAAGATAGAATGCACTCACTATGTTCAGTTGGAAATAGTAGTTCCGTACTGTGTACGGAACTGCTATTTCCAACTGAAGGACGAATTCTTTACGCAAGATGGGGGACTGCCAATGGTATGGCCACTTTCACCAGTTATAGCCAACATATAATGGAGAGATTTGAAACTCTGATCATTGACGAAGCCCACAAAAAGCTTCGAGTCTTTGATACGTTCATGGTATAGAACCATGAGTATATAGACCTAGACACCTTTCTGAGGATTTGTTGGATTCCCGTTGCATACCTTTCTTTGCTCAAAGAAAATGTGAGCAGTCTCGTGCTCGAGAAGTGATCGTATTTTTTCTTTATACAACAAACTCTAGACTCTTATCGACATTTTTGATAACTAGAAGAAATATTGGTCAAACCAAATGGACTATATTAGCTCGTTATAAGGAACATGTTTCGCATATTCCGTTTCATAGACCAGAGGAATCTAGTTTTGCTTAACATGCCATAGAGAACCTTTGTAAGCTTGGAAATCAAAAAGTGCGGATGAATAGCGACAAAGGTCCTATTTTGAACAACCTACTGTTTGGTCTCATAGGTAAAAATCAGTAGTAGCAAATCAGAAATAGCGGAGCATGTTTGGACTAATCAAAATAACATCAAGTAGTCCCAAGCTGAGATCAGTGGGAACACTGGTTTGAGAGAAAGTTCGAAGAAGTTGATCCAACAACGTCTACCAAAGAGAGGTGAAAGAAAACTTTGAGTCAATAGAACTTATGATGAGTTGAGCTGACAAACATAAGGTATTTGTCATGAATCCACAACCACCCAACCTCTACTCATTCATTAAATTACGTAACACTAATTTTCCAATCAGACCTGTGGTGTCATTTGTAATTGCTACACCCGTAAAAGTTTCGTAGATGCTCATAAAATTGATTGAATCCAATTCCAAACCACGATTAACTCTAAATAATAGGTACCAATTAGTGAATAACATTAGAAACATAATTTTTCCTTTGATCTTCAAAATGTATTTTCTAGTATTCAGCCAAGAGGAATGAGCGCCTCTCAGACAGAAACCATGTCCATCCAATAATTGAACAGAAAATTTTAGATTTGCTAATGATATGCCTATCTCGAAATTATTTACAATTCACTGACAATGTTTAGCCTTGACCAAGATATTCAACGAAAAGAAAACAAATAGTCATAATAAATGAACATAACTGTTTTTCTGATACGGTGATTCATGGTGTGCCACAGGGTTCAGTCCTTGGACCGCTGCTCTTCAACATATATTTAAATAGTGTGCCAATGATAAAGATCGAAAGTGAAATGATTGACATCGCAGATGACACCGTAATGGTAAATTAGGCTAACTCCTGGAATGCATTGAAAAATATTTATAAAGATGATTTTATCTACATAAGAAACTGGTTTAAATCCAAGCTGATTGGCGGAAAAACTGTGTATCTACCTGATACTTCATATACCAATACTCTTTCGAGTTTGGGTTCTTTAAGACTCGATAATGATACTTCCACCCAAGGGTCGATATGAATTACCTTGGAATTATTATAGACAGGTATTCGAACTGGCCTACTTTCTAGTTTCGAAGATTTGAGAGAATACCTTTCTATAAGATAAGTCAAGATGCTATACTTCGCTCTCGTTCAATCTCATCTTCCTTACGGGGTAATAGGTTGGGAAGGGGTATATTATTGTTTCTTGAAAAAATTCCAATATCGTAAAAATATTGTGTAAAAAACATTAGTTATCCCAGTGACAGTTTACTTCAAGAGTCAGAGGTTCTTGACTGACTTATATTGACTGAAGATCATAGGTAATGTTCATAAAGATGACATAACGAGAGAAAAAAAAACAATTATTTTATCTCTAGAAGCAAAAAAAACGATAGGTCAGATGGATTAGACATACTCAGGCCCGAGGTTATATGATTTTGTACCAGAATCATTGAAGAGTACAAGCAATCCGAAACATCCAAATACAAGTTGAATCATGGACTGTCAGTAACCCAATAAAATAGTTAAACAAAGTACAAATATGACAACATATATTTCACAACACATGGAACTAAATAAACCCCAGTGGAGGCAACACAAATACAAATAAACTCACTTTTCCATCTTGGCAGCTGACCAAATTTCAACCTTTTACGTTATTGAGAAATGTATCAAACCAAATTCAATGCATCATTTTATTTAGTGTTTGAATACAATTTTTACCGTAGTCAGGCCCAAGCAACCCATATTACTTCTGTGACTGAACTGCTCATTCATATTTTTTTCATGTACCTATAATTGATTAATCTCTGTATGTCACGATAAATAAATATCATTGATATTATCTTCATTATTCTCAACCATACATATATTGTATCATTTCATGCAGGTAATGAAGAATTTGAAAGACTGCTTTCAGCCCAAGAAGGAGAAATGATTCTCCTTCATAAATGGAAAGAGCTGGTTGAAGGATTACTTCCACCTGCAGGAACCAGAGGAAGAAGATTCTGCTTTGCGGGGTCCAAAAATAAACAGGATATAGCTCATACGCAGTACACATATCGACAACTTGATTACGTGGGGCTACTATTGAATAAAATGCTGAATGTTCGTCAAAATATTTTACAGGTAGGAGGTTCGAATAATAATAATGATAATGATAACAACAATAATATGGTATCTGTTGTGAGGAGATAACAAGTTGTTACATAATTTATAAAAATGATCTGTTTTTTGTTTGAGGATTACCGGGCTAAATATATCCCTACATCTAACTTCCTGATGTCCATAGACAATTTTCAACATTTAACGGCCATTCTGAGTGTAATATTTTGATAATGAATAACAATGTTATGTATGTTCGATCAATATCCACCAACTACGTTTATTACTATGCTTATTGTAAATACTGTTTTATGTATTTTTATAGGCTCGGAAAATAAGGTCCTGTTCTGAAGGGACAGAGTTAAACTATTCGAAAGCTTTATAAGTATTGGCATTTTGGAAGTAACAAATGTGACAGCTTAAGTTTTCGATGATTTTCCATTTTGAGTCACTCTAAATCTTTCAATATTCCAGAAATATGATCATACAGACGTATGAAATGCACGATTTTTTATTTATACTGGATTTTTTATTTATAGTCACTATCAAGACAAGGACCACACAAAATATCACAATAAATAAACTGTGGAAATATAAGCGGTTCACAAAGAGTTTCTCGCAATGCTGTAAAGAGTTTAAATTGATATGAAAGTTTTTTTGGCACATCTTTGACAGCAACTGCCAGATATGTATGTTTTTGGTTTGGTTTGTTTTTTTCCGTAGTATTTTCGACTTCGTAATTTATTTTAAGATTATTAAAAATGTTTTTGTCAAATATCATTTCTTCTTTAGGATTACTGATAAATAACTGAGTATCATCGGCATAGGCCTGAACATTACAACTAGTTACGGATTTTTGGATATCTGTGTTATGAACAATGGAAAACAGGGAGCGAAAACACTCCCTTGAGGTACTTCAGGTTCAATTTTAATTTAATCAGAGTTTCTTCCGTTTGGAATATTTTGTTTTCGATTCATCGAATACGACCTAATCATTGCAAGTGAACTAACTACCAGTAAAACCGAAGTATTTTAATTACGAGAATCTAAAGGTGTTAACACCCTTATGTTTCTTTCATTCAGATTAGCAATTACTATATGGCCTTTATGGTGTTTTTAGAATCCGCATACCGAATATCTGTTAAAATCTGTTTTTCCGATAGTCAGCTGTCACCCCCTATACGAAAGACAACTCTCCAAAGTTAAGAAACTTGTGCGCGCTAAGGACTAACGAGGTCTTACCTTTTAACGTGTGATTCCTAACACGGAATATAAAACCATATATTTGATTCCCGGGGGAAAAGTTGACCTGTAGTTTTTAGCATATCGAGCTTATTTTAGATTTCAATGAGGGAAATAAAGTTTCTAAATAATTTTACCATTGAAGTTTTTTTTATATGTAAGTGCATTTAGTTTTATGAAATTACCGACTAATATTCAAAGTGTTGATGAAACGAGCACTTCATTAATTTGAACAAGAATAAGAGATTATTTTCAATATTGAACTTTTCTAGTTGAAACTTTAAGGACACACTGCTGGGAATGTAGAAAGAGATTTTTTTAATGACAGTTTGTTCAGCAGACTTGATCGTTATGATGTAACGTTTATTTCTGAGCATGAAAAACTTCATAGGAAGTCAGTGAAATATTTGAATGGACTAATAGAAGCTTACTTTGGCAATGCGGTTTATGAGGCAATAATAGTACCAAAAAAATCTGTCTCAGATTAGGTACTTTCATATACTGCTTCCATGGAAGAATTATTTCCAACTCCAAACTTTCCAGAACTTGTATCGAGTTAATAATGAGAAAAACTATGCAAAAAATTCTCCTGAGAAGAAAAATTCAATAAACTTTCATTGGATATATTGGAAATTTGCTTTTCTGTTATTTATGTTACAATTATCGAACTACGATTAGGTTGGCAAGAGGGGTGACAGCTGGTTAACGGAAAAACAGATTTTTGACAGATATTTTGATAGTTCTTTTTAAGAAAAACCACACATGAAATGAAACATGTGGCGAATTGGGAAGAAAATGGTTTCCTGTTTTGATACAACAAGTATTAGGAAACAAAATTTTTTCAAATTTATTTATCGTAAACGATTAAACCATAATTTTTTGATGTCTCTATAGCAGAACAGATTATTTATCTGTCTGATTTTTGTGATAAATCAGCTGTTTGGCATGGGTCTACACTGCTCAGTAGACCCCGATAAAGTTTCAATTTTTGTATTGGGACTTATATCACTTCATGAAAAAAACTCTAATGATTGACATTGTCAACCACCTTCAAACAAAATATCCTTCTATAGAGTGATTTGGCACTTGTGCAATTTAAGAGCATACACAGTGATGTGTGACATTCTTTAGAACAAGCTGACGATGATTTGATGAAGAAACGCTCGAAAGAAAACTTGAGAGAGGAGGTAGGTATCTACACTTCAGAGGCGTAGATACCTATTTGGTAGGTAGATTTACTTGGTAAGACAAGGTTACGCCAAGCATTAACAACACTATCGCAAAATAGAGTAGTTTTCAAACGAAAACTCTCATCCTGATTGCGTAATATCAATGCGACAGTTACAAGATGATAACTTTCCAGATCACGGATTGAAAGGAGTGATTCTACAGAATGACTAGCCGGATACCCTGATTTGACTCCTCTGGATTTTTGTCTGAAGCGATAGTTATATTCAAAAATCCACTAGACGAAGCCAATCACTGTAGATAATTCATGAAAAGAAATTACCAGGTGTTGTGGGCTACTATTACGTGTTAGGTATTTTTCAATATAAAGGAAAAAACAGTGACTTTTATACCAATTCTATGCACTTGGTTCGAACATTAAATAGTTTAGTTTCATTGTTTTTCGACATTGATCATTTATGTAAAGTCAATAATGTTACAGGGTTGGATTACATAATTGAAAATCTTTGCGAATAAACTGTCGCTTCACTTCTATTCCCATTTGAACATATGCGTTTTTATGTTGATGGGGTGATTGACAAGGATGACTCAATTTTTCTTCAGTTTAAATATAAAATTGATCATTCAGGAAGGATCTGAAATGCACTGTATGCATCCATAGCTGACAGATATGTTGATGGATCATTTCACTTACACAAATGATAAAGTCTTCCTATTTAGCACATTTGTGCAACTTCGGGCAACCGAGAGAAATCGAGTTATAACACTGTTAAGGTGATATTTCCAAGGTGCTCTTGCCTTGATTGTTCTCCTAAGTTAGCTAATGATGATTTGAGTGGAATAGTGATATTTGAGTGAAACTCATAGTAGCACTTTGCACTCTACAATAATGAGGTTCTGCGGGGCTCTTTATAATTCAGAATGTCAAACCAAATGTTGAAGATAGTCAACTCATCAATCAAACACACTAATTGAAAATAGTTCAAATGTTACGGTTCACCTCTATAAAAAGAAAAGAGTGGGTAGAAATGAGTGGATGTTAAAACTATAGTGCTATCGTTGGAGATTGCTCAGGATATTCCTCTGAAATATAGTACTACTATACTACTAAACGAATAAATGTACTACTACTACTTAGTTATCCTAAAGTACCAGAAACTCAAAAACTATGAATCCAATAAAATAATTGGAATAGTGTCAGACATAATTTTTAATGAAATGAGAAATTCAGCAGAGAATTTTTCCAAAATTCGTCTGCTGAATTTCCTCAAAGGTGGACTATTGTATAACAGTTAAATATTCTCAGGTTGACCAGACCACTAGGGACGATACATACCAGCCCAATCACTACCAACATGACCATCCCCTCGAAGATATTATATTCATTCTTGTTACCATAATGGACCAAGCAAGAGAACAGTACTTATCGTCTCAAACAAATCCAGCTATATTAAAAAACCGTTTGAAAATCAAAAGCAACTATAACACGTATACCTCCAAGCTTGTAGATCTCATGAGAAAGGACAAGGATCTCTCAACTTTCAACTGCGATGACGACTTGGATCTGGTGAAAACCATTCTGAAGTGGTTGTATCGAGGTATGGACGCGAGCAAAAAGTGTCTTGGTCCAATTCTAAGGCCGTACCTGAACAACCTATTTGCCACATCTCACGCAGTTTCTTGGCACATGGATTCCATCAAAGAGAGAATGCGTATAGATGAAATGTTAGCACTGGGATCATTTGCCGATATGGTCAACTCTGGGAAAATTACACCAGCGCAGGGTCTTATTGACGCCGTCAACAAAAATTGGACTTGGGCTAAAAATATGTTGTCTATGGTAGAAAAAAATACATTGAGAGTTGTTTTTGTGTCTGGAAGAGGACAAGTATACAGACACATTCTTTCTCTTCCTTCATACCAGAAAAAAGATATCCAGACTGGGAGTAAGACTATGGAATCACCAAATGAAATGATGCCTATATCCAGACAACGGACCTTGCCTAATCGAAGTTACTTCAATTCCATTTTGAATGAAAGTAAGTATGTTATTTTCATAAATATTTTCTATGGCTATAATTCTTCAAATGTTTTGAAAGCTAAATCTAAAAATGCCAAGAATCCATTTTCTCGACTTTTGTCGCTCTGCACAAACATAAACTCAAAATTCAATTGCGAATTTTGAAATGTTACTGTGGGACGCAGCATATAAAATAGCGAACTGAAATATTATTTTATACTCTCAATCGCTATAGAAAAAATATATTGAAAACACTCCTTCCACATCAGAACCAAAATACTATCTTTAGCTAAAATATGCCAATCGGAGATATCCAAATTCAAAATATTTATAATCCACAAATAACTACAATGAAGAGAGACATAGACTTTTCATATATTCATTATTTTTGGTATGGTGTCCTACGTACGTAAATGCTGTCCTTCGTTGTGTTCTTTTGTCTGTTGGGTTGGCTTGATCCTTGTTCGGTATTTTTTGTTTGATTCTGTTTTCTAATTTGTATATTGTCTGTTGGGTGTATCCGTTTTCGTTCGCTATTTGGTATATGATTTTCCGTTTTTTTCCGGCCTTCCTTGCTGAGTGATATACTTAACATTCTATATATGAATGCGTTGTTTGCAGCCATTTTTTGTGACGGTGGATGATTTGAACTTGCGGATTTCCTGCGGGTTTCCTGTATATTGCCAATTGAAATTGTGTTTTGTTGTGGTTATATCCGATGGTTATGTTCAGGTAGTTAAGTTTCGACTTGTTTTCTTCCTCAATGCTGAAAAATAGTTTTTGATTCATTTCGTTAATTTCTTTTGTTATTTGATCTATTCTTATTTCATTGTTTTGTATATTTTAATTTCAAATTTCACGAACAGGATTTGGAGCTTTATATCTTATATTAATTATATGTGAGCGCTTTCGACAGCTGGTCGTACTGTCATCTTCTAGGTACTCCTCAAACTCTTTTTTGAGGAGTGCCTAGTTTGGCAATGCAATCGATCATCACCTGTTGAAAGTTCCAGTTTTAGATGATTTAACAATAAGCTTTGCACGGACTGGTTATCGGTCATATTAGGAAACGCTAGTTGAAGTTCCAGAAAATCACATACGTTTTTGCTACCTCTTGTACATTTACTACAAACTTAACAAGTGAGGATTTTTCCAGCAAAAGATCTTCAAACACAAAACGAGATAGACTGTACGGAATTATTCAATCCTGTGCGGTCAGAAGTATTGATTTTGCTATTTTTTTGCTTACTCACAATTATATATTTCGCTGAGCAGAAAGGCATCATCCAAAACATTGCGGCCAACAAGAGTTTTGAAAAATGGAATCTCTTTTTGAGGCGATATTGAACAATTTTTCATCTTTACGAATTCTTAGCAGATTTTGCACCGTGAAAATGATTTCTTCGTCAAAAAACTTCCCAATTCTTTTCGAAAAGTGAGGAGAAAAATTAGACCATGTCAAATTATTTTTCTTTGACAACTCCAATTGATCCAAAACATGCCATTTTTTCTAACACCAGAACTACACCAACCAAGTTGACGTTTTCAGTAGACGGAGGAAACTAATTCGAATGTAGACGCTTAATTTGTAAGTTTTGTGCAAAGAAATCAAAGAAACACTACTTCATTTCGATTTTTAACAACAGATCCTCGAATATTGGGTTCACGTGTTGCGTGAACTATTCATGTTCACGCCCAAAGAAGCTATTGTAAGGCCTAAACAAGTGTTGCGTTTCTGTAAAGTTGTTCAGTGGAAATATTATAACGAAGTATTTCTTGAATACGTTAGTTATAGATTTTCATCAAGTGTTAAATAAGTGAATACCAATCCTGCTTTCAGGAAGGATGAAATGTAATTTCATGACGATATTTCATTTCATGAAATTATTAATTTGATTTTTTCTCAGAATCGAAAGATGATAATGATGATATTCTTCCTCAATATGATTGTCTGCGGAATGCTAGTCCACTGAATATGATATGTTATCAAAGGCATAGAAGAGGGGAACATAGAGGAGGAGGTGACATCTTCAAAGCACTTGCCTCAATGCAGAAACTGAGCGTAAGTAACTAACTCTTGTTGCATATGAAAGCACAATACGGGTTATATCCTCAAATAGTTTAATTATATTTTCCATTGTTTCAATCAGTGTTAAGAAGAATAATGATTGGGACAATAAAAATGCCAATGTAGTTCCTTCTTGAGTAAAATTGGATTTATTGGCTCAAATTGGCTAATTCTTCCAAAAGAATAACAATCAGATTCATTTGATCACTCTACAACAAAACTCACTTTATAATTAGTTTGAAATTCAGTCAGTCAGCAATTTCGGATGTCAATAAACTAGATCGATATTCTGTTCTGTTTTTTCGTTAATCAGTTGTCGACCCCATACAAACGATCACTCTCAGAAGTTGAGAAGCTTGTGCGAGCTAAGGACTAACGAGGTCTCATCTTTTAATGTGTGATTACTAACACGGTTGCAGAATCATCCCAGCTTCTACCAGATAAATTCTCTCGAGAAAAATATCTGGTCGATACCACCGCGGCCAACTCCAAATATTATCATTTTTTAGTGAAAAAGTTGCAAAGTTTAGGACATTATTTATAGGGGAGGCGGCAGATGGCTGTGAGGTGGATACACTTTGTTGTTCACATCTCTCCAGGTTCACAATTATCATATTCTCATACGATATTTGTTCTCTGGCTCTCGTTTGAGGGTGATCATAATTCCTGCAAGTGAAATTTTCACCTATACAATATGTGATACCAATATTTTCTAGGATTTTCAACCCTTTTTTCCATTTTCTAAATACCACCTTTGCTAATTATTGAAACAATTTTGTCCAGGCTGCAAAATCATGTCTCCACGTCACTTCAGTCACTCTTATAGATTTTCTGATATCAACGTGTTTATATTGACTGATGGTGATATTTGCTGTAGCTGAATGTTTAAAAGAAATTAAAATTTTATGGAGTTCTGACCTGAGCAGACCTGCATCTGCCTTTGAGTAGATGCTGGTTCATAATTCCAAGAAATGACTACATTCGTTAGAATAACATCTTTGAATCGGATCTAAGGTTCCTCTTTAATAGATGTATCGATTTTCCACATCCGTGACGTTAACACGTGTTAGTGAGATTATTTTCAGCCCACTGCCATATCTTCAATTCTGGTTTTGAATGAATTTGTTTCCGTATGTTGAATTCAACTCTAGTTACTATACTTTTGAATGTTTATTTATTTGCATAAGATATTTCATCGGAATAGTATTCATTCAATTTATCTACAGATCCACTTAACTTCTTGCACCCACAAATTTGTTGAGATAAGTGTCATGATTCCTTTTGAAGCTTGAGCTTCAAAAAGCTCATCATTATCAACATAGTTACTCATCAACTTTTCAGGTGTTTCATGAAGTGGCGATGTCTTTGCCACCAGAAGACCGTGTTCAACTTGCGGATCTGATCCATAGCATCCAGACAACGAAGTCTAAAAGATCTACTAACAAAAGATGGTCAGGAACTCTTCCTCAAGTCAACCAAAAGAGCAGAATGGGTACCACCACCGAATCCATTCAGAAGTATACTCCAACAGAGGAGAGCGCTGGGATAAAAATAGCAGAAAAAGAAGTGGGAAAGAAAGAGGAGTGTGTGAGTTCTAGCAGTCTCCTGAATACTTGTAGAGCAGCCAGAATAAAGGAAGACAGCGGCGTATTTTATTTACATGACAGTTTCAAGATAAAATCCTTACTGGGAAAAAGTGATTCCTTCAAGTATTGATATACATTAGAGATTTTTATTTGGTAGTAGTTGATACAAATATGAGATCAATTATCAAAATATATAAGTATAAGTGTTCAAGTGATAGTTTTATATATTCCTATTTGTAGTATATACAGGGTATCTTTTATGATTTGATTTTCGGCAAAAATTTTGTGATGATTTGAGACAGTTGTAATGTAATGATTGTTAATGAAATCGTGATGGATTATGATGAATAAAATTTGAGAGAACTATCGAAACTGTTTAATGAGTACAGGTTTTGGGTATAAACATAGATAGGAACTTAATAAAATAATCGTACCGAACCCTTCTAGATATCACCTGGTGTAACAGGTTTAAAATTATTCAGTTTTGGTATCACTCAGTTTTGTTAATTTTGATTGAGATCTTTAATGAGGTGAATATCACTGGAGTTGTTTTCCAACACCAAATCGTTATTTTTTTTATTTATTATTTTTTATTATTATTAATGAGGTGAGATGAAGGCATATTGCCTGAATGAATTCAGTATATAGGGTGTATCCACTAAGAGGTTTTAAGATAGAAAAAATATTTCAAATCTAAATTATAGAAAGTATAGAAAGCTACGTTACAAAAACTGATATTTATCATAGTTTTATGTTTTATTATGGAACTCGCCATATATTTCAACTCAGTTGATTTTCTTGAGAAGAACTGCTACCAAAAATATGAGCTCAATGGTGTTTTTACCAGGTGATATGAATTCATGTCAAGAAATGTGTCCACTTGACAACAAATATTCCCTACTAGATCGAATGTAATAAAGTAAAATCTATCAAATATTTCTGAGAATAGTTCATTTTCTTTTCTTGTTCATATTTTACCAAAGTACGCTTTTCTTTACAGGGGTAATCAAAACTCGGGATCACTTTTTTTCCTCTTTTTTTTCAAATGAGACACCCTGTATATGAAATCATTTCAGTCCTAGGAAATGAAAATGTAAAAATGGAAATTTTTAAAGTTCAAATCCACGGAAGATATTCAGACAAATTTCCTTTTTGAAGTTGTATACGTCAACTACTAATTTTCATTTTATAATGAAGGGAATGAATCCTAATTTTTTTTCTAATATCATTGGTTATTCACACTACACCCATCTTTTAGCGTATTTCCAAATATTATTCAATTGGAATATTGCAGTCTCACCAAAGATGTATCAATTGCAATTTTTCTTCACGTACTCGTGAAGATTTTGAACAGTTGTCATCGCTAGTATTCATTATCTTCTTCTCCCACTTCTCGTGCTTCACACTTCTGAAACTTCACTTTCATAAACCAGTCCACAAAACTTCAACGCATGTACTAACTATTACTACTTACCCAATGATTGATATTAGATATAGTTTTATATTTTAGGAATGAACACCTCATTTTATTATTAGACCTGCAATGCAATAAAATTTTCGGGGTTCATGTTGGCATGACTGATAGACACAACTGACAGTAATACTCAACAAAAAACCCTGATTGGGTCAGAGAAGCTGATAACCAAAACAAATGTTAGACTGATCTTCAAGGAAGCATAATTGAGGATCAGGTCAGGGTATTTACTTCTTACCTAGATTTTTATCTATGGAGTTATGTTATACTTTAGGTTCATCATCAGTAACAAATTGAAACTGACAACATGAAAAAAACTTACAGAAGTTTTTCATTCTAATGTTTATTGAAGGAATACCAATACCAATAAGTATGATTTCAATTCAAACCATTAAAAAAATATCAAAGAAGATACCTTTATAATAGATCCACCAGTATGTAATTTCACAGTACCCTAATCATAAATATCAACAAATAAATTTCTCTTTCGTGTCCCCAGAAAAAATCAAAATGATATTCAGACCGTGTAAAGAATTATACAAAAGGTGGAAAACTGTAGTTTGTTGGCTCAGGACATCAGACCAATATTCATCCAATGCTGTCAAGGACAGACTATTTAGCAATTGAATAGAATTCATTAGTTTAGTTCTTCATGGAAATAGCACGGAATTTGATCGGAAAATTTGTGCATTTCATTGTGTTCTTGTGGAAATTATACACTGCATTTCTTTAATCCCCTCCCCCGTTTTATTTTTTGATCTGGTCAACTCAAAAAATTGAAATTTGGAATAATGAAATTAATGCATGAATACTTTATTTTGAAGTGAAATTGACAGATGAAACTTTCATCTGGGAAAAAATTAAAGGGAAAGGGTGTTTTGTGATACATCATTTTGAAGCTCCTGACGAATACTTTACAACCCGAGAATATGAAGTCAATATCTTCACCTACTACAAAATGGCAAAACTTTCAATAATTTCTTGAAGACAAATACATTAACATAGATATTTCTGGAAGTATTCCATTTTATCTGCCATATGGCAATTCCAACAATCCGATAAAGTTTGTTATTTTTTTGTTAATAAAAATATAAAAATGTCAGTACGACAATGAACATCATTATTCAGTTAAAATATTTCCATTTAGTTTTAGGGTTTACTAATAGAAAGGTACCACGTCAAAAATCTCTAAAATGGCCAATTCTCGTCCATTGGAAGAAACAATTGAGCGATTTTTATTTACTGTGCGACGCGTAACTTTCATGAGACCGAAAGGATTTTCAATGAATGTTTTTCGAATTGTCTCTATTTGTAGAAAATATTTGAGGAAACTTCTATCCAAATTCACAACTGCCGTTAGTGTACACAACAAAATCTTCCAGGTCATTCGTCCATTCTGGAAGAACAGCAAGTGCAAATAATTGGTGAGATGGTAGTAAATCCTGAACAGTCAACTTATTCCATCATGAATGTTTGTGAGGTGTCTCCTTCTACTGTGTGGAGAATTTTGAAGAGGAATAGGTATCATCCACACAAAATTAAAATGGTACACCAATTCACTGAAGACGACCCTGATCGAAGAACAGAATTCTGCGAAATCATGACGGAGACCATTGCAATGCATCCTACCCATCTCCACACTATTTGTTTTAGTGACGAATGTACATTTTTTTAAACGGCAATATTCACAGACAAAATTGCCGTTATTGGAGTGACACCAGCCCTCACGTTTTCCGAAACACATACTCAATGTCCAGAATAAAATAAAGTTTGGGTAGGAATATTGGGAAACCAAATTGTAGGACCTCCATTTATTCATCAAAATTTAATACGTCAACTGTATTGGAATATTCTGGAAATTATTGTTGACCTTCTCATCACTGAAAGAGAGGGGAACATTAAAGAAATGTATGAACTCCATTTTTTTTTTGCTGATAATTTTTTTTCTACCGAATCATTCAGTTTGAAGTTTATTATAGAATAATAATAGATTCAAAATGAGGAATAACATTTCCTATGTTTTTATACCACTTGTATTTGTATAGTTCATTGTATTAGTTTAAAAATAAATGTCTTGGTAGGACGAAACTGAAGTAACGTTACAAGTGGAAAAAACATAGGAAGTTTTATTTCTCAGATCCTGGAAAGATAACAATATATTCGAAATATGGGAGTAGAATAATAAGGCTGATTTAGAATAATAAAAATAAAATTTTACCTGATGAATCTCAAATGAGTGTGATGAGTTATTTTATATTGATAGTAAAAACAAAACATAAAATGTATTCTGAGTAGTATGGCAGTAAAATTTTGGATTAAATGATTTGTTTTTTGGTTATTTCATATTTTCACATTCAACAAATGAGGACCAACTTTCAAAAAGATATCACTTCATTTGTATTAGGTCTACAAACACTATAAACCAAAAATTTTATCGATTTTTTATTTGCTATTGTAGATAAAATACCTTCTGGGTTATTCGCGTACAATCGTTTTAATGTGTGGAGATGGGTAGGTTGTCTTTCAATGTTTTCCGTCATGATTTCCCAGAATTCTGTTTTTCGATCAGGGTCATCTTCAGTGAATTGGTGTACCATTTTAATTTTGTATAGATGATACCTATTCCTTTTCAAAAGTCTCCACACAGTAGGAAGAGACACCACACAAACATTCACGACGGGATAAGTAGAGTGTTCAGGATTTACTACCAATTATTTGCACTTGCTGTTCTTCCAGAATGGATGGATGACCTGGAGGCTTTTTGTTTGTACACTTCCGGTAATTTCGAATTTCGATGCAGGTTCCCTCAAAATTTTCTACAGATAGGACGATTCGGAAAACGTTCATTGAAAATTCTTTCGGTCTCGTGAAAGTTACTCTTCGCACCGTAAATAAAAATCGCTTCTATTTTTTCTTCGATTGGACGAGAATTGACCATTTTAGAGATTGTTGACGTGTTATCTTTCTACTAGTAAAACCGAAAAGTAACTGAGAATATTCTAACTGAACAATGATGTTCATTGTCGTACTGACATTTTTATATTATATTTTTATATTTTAATAAACGAAAAAATAACTTAACAAACCTTATCGGGTTGTTGGAATTACCATATGGCAGATGAAACGTAATATTTCCAGAAATATCGATGTTAATGTATTTGTCTTCAGGAAATTATTAAATGTCCCGCCATTTTGTAGTAGGTGAAAATATCGACTTCATATTTTGGGGTTGTGAAGTATTCGTTACAAGCTTCAAAGTGATGTATCACCAGACCCCCTTTCCTTTCAATTTTTTTCTCAGTTCATCAATTGAGAAATGTATACTTTCATTCACTAATACGTCAAAAAGTATTGACCCTTCAAAAAACTTCATGAAACAAAAGTTGTTGATCTGTCCCCCATTGAGAAGTAGTGACATCCACAACCAGACTAAAAGCGACCTCTGACAGAGGACCAACTTTGAATCAAAAGGTAAATAGAAAATAGCTTTAAATTTTCATGAGTATCATTACCATTTGGCAAAATTATATAAAAAATAAGGTCATTGGCTGAACTGATGGTCTAATTGCTGAAGCCGGACCTGCCTTTCCGTCACTTCCACTAGCCCTGGGCCATTCTGATTGTTCAATCCTCATTCCTATTGTACAAACGCACCACCAACAGGCACGCTACCCGGTGATCCACAATCCTCACGTCTGCTCAAAAGTTGGACCGACCCTGTATTCCCATCCCGGAATCAATGGCGATTTGCGACGTCGCACCACGCGAGGCATCCCTCTCAGCATCCCCCACAGTACCGGCGAGGTGTGTCGTGCTAAAAACAACGTCGAGCACAACTTTTACCCTCTGAATCCATTTGGATATCCGGAAGTGGGTCTCTCGGTTGCAGAAGCGAAATTATGGGTTAGGAGCACGCGGTACATTTGACGATGACAGGGTTCTTTCGCTCTTGAAAGGGGTAAGTTCATTGTCTTTGACAGTTTTTGTTCTCAACTCTGCACGATTTGTAGTAGATCATATTCTCTGTTAAATGAAATATCGTTTTTATGTTCGTTTTGAAGCGCCATGTGAAACTAAAAGTATTTCAAGGTCACATGAGAGTGGACATCAAAATTTGTGGTCTTATTCTGCATTTTGTTTTGATTTGTCACAAACTAGTCCAATTGGCATTCAAATTCAGTAATTTGGATTACATTAACTCATTGCATTATATCCTTCCTACAGCAAATTATAAAGTACGAACGTGAATAGCCTTTCTTCTCTCAACTTTTGAATGGGGCAAGATTGATATGAAAAGAAATCATCTTTAGTATTATTTGAGAAGAAAGACACAAAAAGGGCGCTATAAATTTTTATTTTTGAATACAAAGGGAGTCTTATGATCCTTTACTCAAAAGGTATTTCAATCCTCTATACAATGACATTTACTGTTTTGGATTTGGATAACCGGTTTCGAAATTATTGATGTATGATTTGGAGACTAGGGAAATTAATACAAAAGAAAAGAGAATTGAAACTTTCTATGTTTTTCACCACTTTTATTTGTAACGTTACTGCAGTTTCGTCCTATAAGGACATTTTCAAACTTATACATTAAACTAACAATGGTTTATTACATTGGCCTTTGTATGGCACCCCCGTAGGTAATAATATAGTGGTAAAAAACAGAGAAAGTTTTAATTCTTTTTTCTTCATTATGATTTTCTACCACGTAGTAACGGCTACATCCATCAATTTAAATTGATAATTCATAACTTTGCAACTAATAGGAGATTGCAACAGCTCCTGAGTTAGATATCGCAGGTAACACAAGAGAAGGAAATTGTTCAAAATAAAATTGAACAAAATATTTAACAAAAAGCGGATTTCTGTTTTCAGTCCGATTCAGGATTTTTTGTGATATACTATTTATATATGAATCCATACCGTCTAACAGTAACAGAAAGTAATGTGTTAGTTTGACAGCTATCACTATTGTTACTGAGTTCGCTTCATTTCATTTCATTTAAATTTTCGAAAATAATTCCCGCCAGAGGAAAACAAACAGAAGCAATCTACATTCGAGCCCAGATCGGCCGTAACTTTCATGGAGTAGAAGGGCTGTTCAATGCAAGATTTTCTGATGATCCGATCACCCGGAAATATATAAGAAAATTGGTTGAACTGGAAGTGTAACTAGAGCTGGAGGAGCTGGAAAAAATCTATCTCGGACGGGTATCCGAAATCGTTCAAATCATTACATTTGTAGTGAAAAACCCCTTGAAATCCACGTGAGAATGTGGGTTCAACAACCACCTTCAAGAAATATTTCAGAATACATTAGTTTCACCTCTTTAAACTGAATATATCACATGAATGAAATGAAGGTGACTCTGACAGAAGAATATAGTTTTGCGAGTCGATGTCTGAACGCCTGATTGCAAGTTGATACTGCATAAAAACTATTCATTTTAGTGACTGATGCACCTTTTTCTCGAACGAAAATGTCAAAACTTGCGATATCAACCTTACGTAAACCCACAAATTTTTTAAAGTCGCACTCGAACTTCTAACTGAATAAATGTTTGGGCAGAATTATCGGGAAATCATATTGTTGGTTCCATATATCTCAAGAAAAATATGAGTGGTATACCACAATTTCGTGAATCCACCTCCGGATTCAGTGAATTATGACCAACAATCAAGGTGACATTGAAAATGTTATATCCTGAAAGTTTTCAGGTAAGACCAAGGTGTGGAAATTATAACACCGCTACATTAATTTGAACTGTTTTATTTCGCACTCTGATTATCAACTGACAATGTGTTCTGCTTATCGCAGGTCGACATAAAGATACAAAAATGGAGATTAATGAGCAAACCAATATATGACAGAAAATATAATTGTTCCAATAAGATGGTGCGAAAGACATACCCAGGCATGTTGATTGGTAGGCTCGATCCGTTAGAATGGCCTGCTCGTTCACCGAATTTGACTCCTCTAGATTTTTCCCTTGGGGCTATATCGAATCGATAATTTATGTTACGCAACCTGGGACAATACGGGAAATTGGAGACAGAAAAACCGAAACTTGCTAGCATTACCTCAGAAACATTCCAAAATGTTAGAGATGAGTTTAAAAATGAACTTAAATATTGTCAAGAGGTTCAACATTTTCTCAAACGATATTTCATGTTTAAAATAAATAATAATTATATTGAAATAAAATGCTATGGTTTTATGCTTTTAGAATTGACACATATCTATTGCAAAATATGTTACTGATATATTTATCTTTCTAGTGAAAATCTATAACTTCGCAATCGATTATAGAAATCGAAAGAAGTGAAGGTCGTTGTAAAGAAAATTGAAACTTCTTTCATGCCAAATGTCACATTTGAAAAAAGGTGATAGCACTCTCGGTGCAAAGTGATGTAATACTATTTATTTTTTCATCAAGAAGTACTAGAAATCATTCCTTTTTATAAAAATTTTGCCCGAATCTGATATCATATCCTGCTCAAAAGTTAGGAGAGATGGACTAATTGCCGAATAAAATAATGAAAAATATTATTAGAATGAAAAAGGAGAAATGAAAATTTTTATATTTTTCACTACTTGTTTCCGTAACTAACTAACTGCAGTTTCGTTCTATAAGGACATTTTCAAACAAGTATATTGCATTCCTTAGAAAATGTGCTTATAGAAAGAAACTGCAGTAACGTTAGTCACGAATGCAAATGGTAAAAAAGCATAGGAACTTTCATTCCTCAATTTTCATGATGATATCCTACCACGTAGTAATTTATATAATTAGGAGTCTATTCTGAAGCTTTCTCATATTTTTTATCCACTATAGTTCACAACATATATTTTACAAGTAAAAAGAACTAAATAATATCAATGATGTACAATAAAATAGAAATTACCAATTTCAAATATCAATAGTTATAGGTGTCAAAAGATACAGGTCCAAATGAAATGAAAATTATTAATTTCAGTTAAGCTGAATAGTATATAAACATAATTTGGATTCTATATTTCATCAAAATGACATTCTGCATTTATTGAGGTTGTTCGAAAATCAGTTGAGTATATGTGAAGCTGTGGATGTTTTTCCTAATAAATGTCTTTAAATTAAACTTTCATAATAATTGAATATGTTTTAGGAAAGATATTCTGGCTTTCTACTCCTCCATTTCTTCACAAAAAATGTGAGAATCTTCTATATGAAAAAGTAAGCAGTTGATTTCAAAATAAACTCTTCACAAAGAAGTGTAGATCATATGAAGAAGTATCTTTCAGACGCAAATTGGAAACAAAACCTCTGTTGTAGTGAATCCGGAACGGTTTTACCATTATTATTATATACGTCAGTTACTGTCTATCAACCGTTGGTAACCCCCTCGCTATTTTCCGTGTTAATTTCATTTAAATAAAATTTGACAATTGCTGTCACCAGATGCGGATTTCTCGATATCAAATATTGGATGCCAGGTTTTCGAAAGAGGCTTGAATTCGAAAATTAAACTCAAAATTAATGCCTTCACCGGAAATTACTATAATATACGAGAGTGACGAAATACTCTAGCTTGGCCGGTGATTTCTGACAGCTAAATAACTATGAAGCAATTATCAGGTCCACTCTGTATACACATTTTTTATAGCTATCTCCTTTCAAAAATCATAAAATTGTTGATACACTTGTATATTTAACTCACCACTGCCTTTTCCCTGCTCGTCCCTTATTAAAATTTTCCCACTACACTTTTTGATTTCCGCTCTAACGTTCACCCTTTTTTATTCCTATATCAAAATAAAAGACTATCCAGCATCGCAATAACCGCCTGTTTTCAAAAATTTCCAAAAACTTTTCCAAACCTTAGTTCGTAACCGTCGTCCATTTGTGATGGAGGTCATCTGAAAACCTATTTCGCTGAACTGACAAAACTAAAGATTTCAAGTCTGGGAAATTGATGTACCCATATCTAAATTCTGGGCGGCTTTCAGTTACGTGACAAATATATCTGCTCTACATCTTTCCAAACGCCGATGAATTTTGTTTATATAAACACTCTCTGGGTCTTGCTATGATATTACATTGTATAAGATATAAGAGCGCCCGTACACGAGCCACATTTTACGATCGGATCGGCCACACAATTGCAGTCGCCTTCTAGCGAACTCAAAACGGACGTCTGCACCGAGATGTCATAGATACATCCGCCGTACACTAACCACAAACTTCCAGTCGTACCCAACCGCGTACGCCGTGGTGTACTTTTTCACATATTGGTCTCACGGCATTCCATTTTTAATGTCAGTTGCCTCAACTGCGAGTGCGGTTTATATAACCGCAAGTCGACCACAAAAATGTGGTTGGGTCAACCACGAAATGCAGTCAACGTGACCACAATGTTGTGGTTGCCTCAACTGCAAATATGTGGTCCGTGTACGGCCAGACTAAGACACAAAACCGGCATTTTAAAAAAAATCCGAATTGAAGAAATCTGTCTCTCCCGAAGCTAAAATGCAATTAAGATACATAGCTTTTGCTATGTATTATAGTATAGAAACAACTAACTCATTCCATATAAACAATAATTTTTACATTTGTTTGACGATTTAATTTTTGAATCATTTACTCTCTTCCTTTCTTTGGAGGATTCCCAGGTTTTCTGTATATATAGATAGAAACCAATACCTTTCTTTTCCAAAAATTATTCTGTTCTAAAAATATGACTCTTTCAATTTAAACAATATTCATGTCACAAAGAATGAATGTCATTAAGGACTGTCATCGATAAAATGAGTAGATTCAAGTCATTCATGTCATGAGGTCGTAATTTTATGAATGATTCAAGTGCTTCATCTGGTAATGTTATCCAGATTGATGCTGAAAAGGCAATAAAGCAAGTATCTTATTCTGAAACATCAGATAATCGCCATCGAGGATGACAGTGTTTCATGTCAGTGAAATTTTATCTTTTTCGTATACTATATTACGTAGGGATCCCGTGAATGAAATCTATTTCAATTGCATAACGAATATTTGAAGAAAAAAGTGGATAAAAAAACATGTGTTTCATATAATTTAATGTGCATATAAGAATAGTTTGAATCGAAAGGTGTTTATTTTTAGGAGAGAATGATTTTTGGGAAAGAAAAGTTTTGGCTTTCTACTCCTTACCACCCAGGAACACTGAATTATTCTGAAAGAAAAAATCCTTTCGAGACAACTACTTTCATATGAACACATTGAATTTTAAAAAAATTACGTTTTCCCACTCAGTTTTTAACATGAACATTTATTATGGAATTTAAGTTGATATCATTCATTGTAACGCTACACAACGTGAAACATGAAATAGTATTCATATAAAATGTTACTCATATGGAACACCAGCAATCCTTAAAGTTGTACTTTGAAGTTTCGGAATAAGACACTTCTTATCATCCCATGAGAACCGTTTTGGAGAAAAAGCACAGCTTTTTAGTCCAAACTGAGAAAGAAAAATTTTTCATAACAACTGTTTTTTCATGAACAATGACTTACATGAAAGGAAAAATTCCTTTCGAAGATCTATTTTCATATGAATATAAAATTTTTCGTATTCAGTCTATACACTAAACATTCGTTATGGAATTGGAACAGATATGGGTCATAGATGACGTTAAATATGTAGTGATCCGATTCTCTCCCAAAAATATACATATTTATCTGTAATGTAATTACTTTGGAGTTACCACTAATTTATTATCTGAATTAACCTTACAGAAACTACTGTGCTCACACAACATTGCTGTTTATTTCACCTAACGACAAGATCAATTATCTGTCAATGACTTTTAATAGAGTTTGTACTTCAATTTCGAGAAAAAATTCTGAAAGTGTAACCTCAAATTAATGAATCAAAAATTGTCGAATATAATCACCAGGTAACGAATCGATATTAAATTGTAACTCACATCTGAATTGGTCAACTCTGAAAAGATAAATCATTATCAAAACAAAGTGTGAAAAATGTTCACGCCAAAGTGTTTCCCATCTATAAAAATGAAGATTGATATATCAACGGCTACTGACTTCCGAGTTCATTATTCTTTAGCTCACAAAAGTTTTGACTTTTGGGGGCTGTCAAATCCAATATTTCGAATTACTCCTAGACCTCATATTCATCTTGGCTTATTTGATTATTTTTTGTTCTTGTTTCTATCATATTTTGTCTTGAGTTCTATCATATTAAGTACCGACCCCTCAAATCAGCTGAATGTTAGAATGTCATTTCCTGTAGAAAAAAAAAATCAGAAATATTCTGGACCTTGTGAACATTTTCTTTAATTATTGAATCGAAGAGGTTTTTGTATTAAAGTTTATAATTTTTAAAATTCTTGCAAAGCGCTTTCGACTTTCGTCATCATCAGTGCTCACTTGTCAGGTAACAGGAAGTATCAAAATGAGTACATAGCAC
>WOGN01000027.1:0-40565 GCA_015342105.1 Leptinotarsa texana | reverse complement strand
CAATTTATTATCCAAAATTATGCCCAAATACTTAATTTCGGTTACGTAACTTATTGCCTCCTCTCCGATTTTAATGATGTGGTTCCCAGAAAAAAAAGCATTACACTTTTGTGTGGTACCTAAGACCATAAAATTTGATTTAGATGCATTTAATTTTAATTTGTTCAAACAAAGCCATTTAAAAAGTGAACTAAGTTCTTCATTCATCTTTTGTGCAATATGACTATAATCCTTACCTGACACTGAAACCAAAGTATCGTCAGCGAACAAGTTTACGAAACTGCTGTCAAGAGAGGAAACAATATCGTTAACGTATATGATAAATAAAAGAGGCCCCAATACACTGCCCTGAGGCACACCATACCTGTTCGTCACAGGTTGTGATATAACATCATTTAATTTTGTTTTTTGAGTTCTATTCTTTAAATAGTCACACATCCAACTTAACACCTGACCTTTCACTCCATACGCTTTCAGCTTTTCTAAAAGCCTATCTCTGTCGATAGTTTCGAAAGCACGTTTGAGGTCTATAAACACACATAACACAATGTTGCCCTTGTTTATTTCATTTCGCCACTTTGAACACACCAATTGCAGGCTTGTTTCGCACGAATGATCATGCCTGAAACCAGACTGGCACTTAGAGAGAAGTCCATTTTCCTCAAAATATTTTCTTAATTGTTCAGTTACTACAATTTCCAAAATCTTTATGACAATTGGAATGAGATTTATTGGTCTGTATTCTGCAGGAGAAGTTGGTTTGGATACCTTGGGTACTGGAACTATAATGGATGTTTTTAGATCACTTGGAATTTTTCCAGTTTGGAGAGATACATTGATTAAGTTCAATAAAGGATAGCCTGTTGTTTCTAATGTTTCCTTTATTATTTTGACATTCAATACATCATCTCCTGTGGATTTGTTCTTTAGGCCACTAATGATTTTTCTCAGGTTGTTTATGGTAATTGGCTTGAAGGTTGTTATTTCGCTGGAAGTATTAATATCGTCAAAATTATCTTTTATTTTTATGTCATCAATGGTATTTACTATTTCTTCAATACTATCTGCATAGAAATTGTTAAAGTTCTCTTCCATTTTGCCTGTGTCATTTTCAAAGGTTATATTTTCAATTTCAACTTTTTTGTTTTTAGAGTTTCCTAACAACTCTTTCACTGTATTCCACATTTTTTTTGGATCGCCTTTGGATAGGTCTATGGCACTTTCATAATATTGTTTTTGTTCATTTCTAATAACCTTAACTACTTCATTTCTTTTACTTTTATAAATTTTCCAATCTCCTTCCTCTTTAGTCATCTTAAACCTTTTATAGGCCAAATCTCTATGTTCCTGTGCCTGTTTAATCGATTCATTGAACCATTTATTTTTTGTGCAGGTCGCTTTGGTTATTTTTGGTGCGGTTTTATTTACAACATATTCAACATTCGCTCTGTAAGTGGTATATAAAGCATCAACGTCTGTGCTACTGTAATTCCAGTCCTTCCCAATCAGTTCCAAATTAATTTTATTTAAGTTACTTGAGTTTAGATTTCTAAATGTAATTAAGTGATTTTCTCTGTTAATGTAGCCCTTTATACTTGTTCCAACTATAGAGTGATCCGATATCTGCGTATATTCTTTTGAAATGGGTGTTAACTTAAACATATTTGTAATTATTAGATCTATTGTATTCGATGAAGTTTGTGTAATTCTTGTTGGTTTGTCTATAATTTGTCGAAGTCCAGCGTCATCTAATATTTTCTGTAATTTTATTTTATTCCCATCTTGATTTTTGTTGTAGTGAATGTTGAAATCTCCCATAATTAATAAGTTATGGGATGTGCATTCACTATCGCTAAGTTTTTCATTAAAGTAGGTTAAGAAATCAATACAATTCCCACTAGGAGATCTATAAACTGCTCCTATTATGAAATGCTCTTGGTTTACACGAACCTTAACAAATAAACACCAAAATTCCATAGTTTTATGAATGGATATACAAAGATGATTGATTGTACAAGACAAGTCAGGAGATACATACCAAAAAATAAGACTGTAAAATATTCGTGTTGAAACATTAATAAAATTTATTGAATTTTTGGTAAAACTTTCAAATTATAATCTCAATGCCCGGTACATGTGATTAAGCAGGTTGTAATACCTGACCATAAGGTTGCATAGAACTACTATAAACAGAATGACAATGACATTTGAAAACAATGTCTGTGCTTGGCACCCACTATTGCCCGTTATTATCTTCTACAGGATTGCCAACATGATAGGAAACTTCAAATATTGTGAATATGATACTTTGTTAATTGTTATATTTTTATACTTTTAGTGATATTTATTATTGATAATATTCTCAAGAAGAAAAGTCACATCCAAAAGTAAGGATGAAAATTTAATATTGTTCTTTACTATTCAAAAATTTTCATAATTTTCATTAATTAATGAAATGAGGGAGAACATTTCACTTGAGTGATTCACAGTCGAATCATCGCCTAATTTGGTAAAATTAGTGACGAGAATTTATTTCATCAACTTTCTTCATAACATTCTGTGGTTTTCTCGGAATATCATTCAACCAGAACTGTATGCTATAAATATTTTCATATTATTATTATTCCAATCGGATAGATACGATAAAATGGCAAATATGAATCATCAAACTATTCCTGCTTATCGATTCGCAGAAAGAAATAAACAAAACTCGTATCGAGCAACACTTTAAATGAATTTATTAGTTAACATATTCAGGTATTGCTTCCTTCAATAATCTGAATATATAATGACAATAATTGAAATATTCAAGAAACAATAATATTTATTATCGTTTTACAGTTGTTTGAATTGTCGGAGCTATGGCCTCACCAGTGACAAAGCTAGCAAGAAGTGGACAATTTCAGTTTGCTTTTCGCCAGGCGTTGTCTGCATTGACATCATCCAGTATGAGTGTTGTACATTCAGAAGTGCAGAAACTTTCAACTCGAACTATGACAACCCAAGAAAACAAACGAGGTAAATAATTTTGACTTAAATATTCCACTTTATGTTTCATGACAATCAGCGAAAATTATTACACAGTATTTCCGGTATTTTCTAAATATTTGGAGAATTATTGCTATTAGGCATTTTATAAACACCCACGATCTTTTTATTGACTTTTTTCACCTAAATAAACATTTTTCACACTAAGGTAAACTAAAAAATGCTGGAAATCTATTTTCGGAAGATTATATAAAATATATATTTGTTTTGCGTTTTGCCCTGTTGGTTTTCTTTTCTCAATTGATGTACTATGAAAATTCGAGTTTCTTCATCGGAATTTCATAAATGACAAGACATAGAAGGACCATTGAATTGAAGTTTAGAGTTCTAGTGAACGATATAGAAAAATTTTAAATTCGATATTCAGCTCTATTTTATTTACCACGACAACTATCGAAAAACTTCCAGAATATTGTAACGAATTAACGAATTAACTGTCTTAAACTAATTTATTTTTACAATATTTCACTAATTTATATACACACGTTTATTTATATTCACAACTTGTTGACAACTCGCTTTCTAAGTACAGACTGACTCCACCCAGAGACCGGAGGCCGCCTCAATAGCGGCAACGAACATTATAAATTGTTTCTCGGCGTATCGGCACCTTTTCTCGAACTCTCGTTGCGTTTCTCGGCGTATATGGAGTTTTCGCGACTGGTCTAACCGCATTCTCTGCCGCTGTCACGTTCCCGGCGCGTGCAGCAACTGTCAGGGCCGGCCTCAGATTCATTACAATAGAATGAGTTCGTCGTTCATAGAATTTTCTTACAAAGACTCGTCCTTGGTTCTGTCCTCCTGATTTGATCTAGGTATAACTTCAGGACATTCGGTAAATGCAGTTATTGAGTCCTGCGCTTGGTGGCTTGGTTCTCGTGGGGCTGCTACGGATGGTGTTCCTGGATCTGAAGAAGGTTCTGATGTTGTATTCGTGCCCAATGCTTCTTATCCTCTCCGACAGTCCTCTGAAGTGAGAAATTGATTGTGACGACCCTTCTTCCATTCGAGTATTTTATTGTCTTCCAGCAAAAATCTGTTCCATCTTTTTGTTCGATGTTTCTTGGTCTTTCATATATAGTGATCTTATCTATCTTTTCTGGGAATTGCGACCCTGCACAACTGCTCCAGTATTTTTTCAGAGAAACTTTATATATCTTAGTTTCACAATGTTTCAGATGAACACTCTCTGGCTTATTCTCGAAACTATTGAACAATTGGAGACGAATTATCCACGAATAATTTTAAACACATACAGCAGGAGTGCATTGAAAGAATATAATCTTGTTCCTCTGGAACTGGTTTGATACATATGACTAAAGGGTCGTTTAAACATCTAGCTAAGATCTTCTCACTGTTTTCTCTTGTAATTTATCACCTATTCATTGTCTTATTTCAACATGTCTGTACTTAAATCGTCGAATCAAAATGTAGTCTGCATGATACGTTTCAGTTTCATTGTTCGTTTCATCGTTTTATTTACATGTAATGACCATTACTCGATGAGAGGCCGACGATGAGGCATATGTGGGGCGCAGCGATGCGTGAACTGGTCCCAAAGTTCCCCCGTCGGGCCCCAAGTAACCTTTAACCACTTTCGAGTTTAGCTGGAAACTATTAAAATACATCGAAATGGACGAATTATCATTTTATCTGATCCAATTTAGGAATTTTATTTCAGTTGAATTTGATAATTCTCATTTGAATAATTATATGTAAATTCGGTGTTCGTTGCAGAAATTGATATCTGAATTTCGAGTTTTTTCATTTGCTGGCGGTCGTGTCTGGTTTCAAGCAAACGAAAAGTCCAAAATGTTTTTGTTGGTACATTGGGAAGTTATACTGGGTAAATGTTACGCGTAGTATTTCATTTATTGAGATGTGGGTACAGTTTTCTTCTTATTTGTTACGTGGTTGACTTCCATATCTATTTTAGTGGTTCAGGTACAGGGTTCGGAATGTATAATAGAACGTTACAGTGGCGAAAAAAGGAATTATTGTCCAAAAGAAGAACGTAAAATTCAAAATGAATATTTTTTGTCCAAGTTGTAGTCTTAAAAAACAGGGTTTAGAGAGGGGATCAGAATTCATCTACAAGGTTGGTATGAAAAGTTTCCGACCTCAGTATGAAGATGGCAGCACTCGTGAATAATAGCTAGTGAATTTTGTTGTTCATCTGTTGAAAGTCACCAAAGTTTCAGCCATTTTGGACGCGCAGGCAAAGATGAGTTGGGTTCTGTGTATGGGGACTATGCACCATCATTTACCACAGTGAAATTTTGGGCAGCTGAATTTAAACGTGGCCCTAAGAGCTTGAGAGACGATGAACGTTCGAAACATCCAAAAACTGCAACTACCGACGAAAATATCGCCAAAGTTCACACCAAATAGTGCTAGACGACAGCTGAATTAAAGTGAGAGAAATATCAGATGTTATAATCATGTCAAAAAATCGTGTTGAACCAAGAAATATGTCGGCGCGTTAGATGCCGCGTTTGCTCACATTCCAACGCTCTCTTGGCGCAGTTTAGGCGCAATAAACTCAACAAAACAAAAATATAGTACAAACAGTGGACTGCAGAGGATGAACCGCCTCAAAAAAACTGTTTTTTTTGGCTGGGCAAG
Organism: Leptinotarsa texana; assembly: GCA_015342105.1. Taxonomy (NCBI): domain Eukaryota; kingdom Metazoa; phylum Arthropoda; class Insecta; order Coleoptera; family Chrysomelidae; genus Leptinotarsa; species Leptinotarsa texana. Next base: position 34,892 of record WOGN01000027.1, on the reverse strand, counting down.
TGAATTGCGACTGTTTTTTTGGGATAGTCATGTAGTTATTTTAATCGATTATTGTCAAAACGGAAAAAACATCACATGAGCATACTACGCATCATTATTTGATAAGCTGAAGACAGAACTTGCGAAAAACGGCCAAATTTGCAGAAATAGAAAATTATGTTTCACCAAGAAAACGCACTCACACCTCAGCGGTTGCCATGGCGAAAATCCGCCAATTACTGTTCAAACTGTCCGAACGTCCACGTTACTCACCAGATCTAGCCCCAAGCGACTTCTTTTTGTTTCCTCATCTAACAATTGCGCTTGGAGGACAGAGATTTTCGTCAACTGAAGAGGCAATCACCTTCGTGAACAATCATTTTGCAGAGAATAACGCCGAATACTATTTGGACGGGTTAGAGAGATGGAGCCTCGCTGGGAGAAGTGTGTAGAGGTGAAAGAAGACTATTGTAGGGTTTTTCCTACAACTATTTCGTTATTGATTTTTATTTTTAATTTTTAACTTTTCGTAAGTCTGTTATCGAGCAGTCGTACAAAATATCCATCTGCTTGGGTTTTTTATGTCAATTCTTTTATTTGAATTTTTACTCAGCATTTTTGTATTTTCTTTAATCGCTTATGATTGAAAGACTCACGTCCCTCGAATTGAAAGGTTCTTGCTGAAAAACATATGAGTATTTAGAACGTCAGGCGCCACTTGGGATGTTTCGAGTAGGTACTCTTTGTTGAGACATTGTTAAGACTTTTATGTATTAAGACAAGGGCCTAAGAGGTTTATCTTTTGTGAATATATTTATGACCTCGACAATAATTGTCCGTCTGATTAATAATTCACCTATCACCTGTCCCGATACTAGGTTGAAAAATATAAAAAAATGTCTTGTATCTTTGTTAGGTGGGAAATTTTCCAGATCACCCTCCTACAAAAGACTAGGTTGTCGAATAAGGCTTAAAGAGTGCAAAACAAACGATTAGGGCGCGGATTGCTCGGGATGGAACGCTAGGCAGTTATTCAATCTGTGCGCGACCTTTAAAAGCCTACTTAGATTAGCTGGTTTGTCAGAATATGACGGAGTAAAATATCACGAACCACTATTATCCAATTAAGTTTGCTTCAGATCAAGGGAAACCTGATTTGTTCATTGTAGAAAAAGACCGACAAAGAATATATCCGTAAATTTCTAAACCAAACTAGCACTTTATTTATTACCAAATATCAGCAGGTGCAGATAAGTTGTTTGCCATCTGGCTCAACACGTTCGTTGAAAACTCGGAACAAGTAGTGACTGTCAAGTGATATCAATTATCTGAGTTTTCTAGAATATCAAGCTCATTCGTCGACTTTCGGTGATAGCGCATAACATGATCCGCGCTTGATTGATATATAAATTTTAATACTCTGGATTCAGTATTGAAATCGTGTCGAGTATAAATTTTGAAACAGAGCTCGCTTTACACGTTATTTCAAAATGATATAAAAATGTATCTTCACCTTTTCCTTCACTTCCACATATTTGAATTTTTACTGAACATAATTTCACAATATTTTTTCAAAAATTAACCTGTTATTTATCATGTTAAAAGTCTATTGTAATAAAATACACGCAGTGGTATCCATTGAGAAATCAGTTTCTACTAAATACACACATGCTTTTATTCACTATGTAAATATAGACACCGCACCAGAATAAACTGCAGAAAACAAATTGGAAGATTGCTAAATTGTCCGTAAGTATGACACGGGTTCTTTGTTTAATGGAATGATGAGACACTGTGCCATTCTCATTCATGACAAGTGTATATTCAATTTGGAAGTCGCAACGATGATCATAATAGGGAAAGGAATGTTTTGACCCGTCCTAGATAGAACTGTTGTTGCAAATTAGCTAATAGTGATAGGTCCACTAACAACAGTCAAATGAATATCCCTGAGCGGGTCAGGGACCGGTACTATTATTATTTGCTGTGAGCCACACATTTATACAATATTTGCCATCTAATCTGTAGTCAGAAATTGAACGTTGATTGTACAGATTCTCAGTAAGTCATTTCATTGTATCTGAGGTTCCTCAAGATTCAGTTCTTAGGTCGCTTCTATATAGTCGTTCATCAAGCGCTTCCTATTTTCAAATTTGAGTGAAACAAAGGGTGTGAGAAGTATCCTCGATATTTTCTATTCGTTTGAAAGACCTATTGATACCATTATGTGTGTAAAATAACATCGGTCAAATGTCCGCTATGGCTTCTCTCGGCGAAGCGAGAGAAGCCATACACCAGCGACTTGAGGTGACATCATCTCTACGTGAGATGACCATGTCCTCAAATCGCTTGTGCGGAATATCCCATGTGACATGAACTGAGTGGCACGTAGAGTCGTCCTGTTGAGACCAAATGTCGCTGGTGTTCAGATCAACCAATTCAGACCAAAAAAAGTTGGTAATGCTCGTCGTTGACGCAATGACGCCGCCAGCCCAAAATCCACACCAATCAGTGACTTTTTCAGGTTGCATTGGACGGTCTTAGATCTCATGTGGATTAGTATCGGATTTGATAATTTTGTTTGTTCGGGTACTCATTCATCCAGCCAGATTTAACAAGATGGCCGTTATCAATTGTCAAAGTTCGAAAGCTCCTGCGGTAAGAAGTCCCTATATTACGGATGTACCATATTGGATGGACAAATTTCAGAGCTGAAATCTTTGATAATTCCTTTAGGCAATACCTACATTTTATAGGTGATAATTATATCATCAAAGTATATTCAAAAATTGCTAACTTCAAACCAAAGAATGGTTTGCTCGACCGAAATCTATTATTAATTCATTAAAATCTATTATTAATTAATTCATTAAAAACATTGTTTCTCAAAAATTGTTCAAACAATTCTCAAAACATAGACAAACATTTAATTTTAAGTACTATGGAGGTTTATTCTGCATCTAACTGAATCATACATGCGATGAATAGTTGCTTTCTAGGTTATTTTTACCCAATTAACATAATTTCACAAAACCGTTCTATTCACTCCCTTTATAGAACTGAACCAATGAAGGATATTCTGTAAACTATTATTCACACTGTTACTTATTGAAACTGTTTGGTAATTTTGATTATCAAAATAAGCCACTGTATGAAATCAACGATGAAATCTTTCGCCAAACAAACGACATACAACTCTCGATTTTATCTACAAAGTAATCAGGAAAGTATGTGTTTATCTTAGAAAGTAAAGAATCATCTTTCTAATGAATGAAAATAGAAGGTCACAATAACAATGTGTTCAAATCCCTAAACATGATTTTTTTGTCAGTAAACATTACCAATATTCAAAGTATATGTCACATATTAGATATATTTCAACCTGTGGAAACAGTGTACCTAAAAAGTGGCTCTAATGCTGTATCCGGAAGAATATCTCACTCATTCAAGTCATATGATAGATAGATAGATAGATCTTTATTGTCTAAAATGTAATACAATTTGTCAACAAAGGGTGTTATGAATATTACTGAGGTTTTTTCCCAACATCAAATCGTTATTTTTAACACCTCGACACGTGTTTCGATCACCAAGTGATCATCTTCAAAGAGGAAGATTAAACCAGTTTTAATCTTCCTCGTTGAAGATGATCACTTGGTGATCGAAACACGTGTCGAGGTGTTAAAAATAACGATTTGATGTTGGGAAAAAACTCCAGTAATATTCATTACTACACCAAAGGTTCCACACAGTGCATCATAATTAAAAGGGTGTTATGTTCATAAATACATAAAATGTTAAAAATATATAATGTTGTTTTTTTAGTATTATATGGTATTCATAAAAATACAGTGAAAATTGAAAATAACAGGCAAAAAAAAAACAATTAGAAAATATCAAAGAAAAAAATTACAAATATGTTATCAATAAAACAACACAATTTTAAAATTACTTGACATTAATCGTAATATACATCGTGGTATACCGAAAGCCTAGAATTTGTATGCAAAATACTCTTCCAAATATTAGAAGCACTTTCCCAAAACAAGGTTCTTCACTGATTTTAAAAAATTTTAAAGTTCCATTAATTGATATAATATGTTTTGGTAAATGATTATATGTTCATCTACTTTTATAGAATTGGGACTGCCTGGCCAAAGATGACGTGGGCAGTGGAAGGGCAAGTTATTATCGCTACCTCGTAGACCTTTCTGTACGGCTTTCAAACTTTTCTTTAAGATTTTGAAGTCTGTAGAATGTATATTTCAAATATTATTAATATTTTATTTCTGCAGAAAAGTGGTCTACACGAGCCAAATATGAATCGATTTGATGCAATTTTCGGAACAATGTAATCACGTGTTTGGAAACGTTTTCGTAAAATCAAGTTACAAATCTATCTTTTCCCTTTACTGTAGATATTAAATTTTTTATTTGTTTATTAATATTGTAATTTCAATATAAAGAATTTCGCTTCGGATAGCTGTCAGCCTAATTGATCTGTACGCGCCCATCAAGTACTAATATTTTTTCATGTGCTATTATTGAGTACTAATTTTCCAATATTCATTGTAATGTCGGACAGCTTCATTAAACTGGATTGACTGTTTGTCAACTGCAAGCGCCCTGCATATACGTTTTAAAATGAATATGAACAATGCGCGCATTAATCATCATTAATATGTCAACTTGCAACAAAGAAAAAGGCGAACAATAATAATAATTTCTAGTCGGTCGGTTGTGAATGTTGAGCGGCGATAGCAATCAGGGGATGCAATAAATATATTCAGCTGAAGCCATCGAGCTACCTACCTCACTGTCATCGCATTTAGCACGCCAGTGGCGTAGCAATAAAATCTCTGCAACTTTTCAAGGGAATCTATTATTGTTAAATAATCTGAAAATTGAACTTTTAACGGGTGATAATCAACTGCATTGCCAAACATGCGCCACACTAACTGACTATTATAAGAAAACAAGTATAGCTGAGGCACCAGACAATCTAATAATAGCACTGATGATCTTCAAACATGACTCAACCTCTGACGGAAGCCCCAGACTTTTACGAAGGTTCGTAATAGATGAACACTTCAATCTAGCGGACCAATATTATAATCTTCATGCAGTTATTGTTCATTGTGTTTCTGGCGTTGAATCTAGTCATTATTACGCCTTGGTCAAAGACGAAACAGACTGGTTTGAGTTTGGCGATAGTCGTGTCACTAAGTGTTCTGGCGATATGTATTGAATTTATTGGACCCTCTTTAGACACCCCACAATTTGTTTTATGAAAGATAGGACATTGGCAGATCAAGATCTTCAGATGATGTGCTGCAGGTTTTTCCGGGTTTTCCCGGAGCGCCAATTAATTTTTGTTGTCTCATAATTTTGTGATTTGTATTTGTCGAGAATTATAGAATTAGTTTTTCAACTTTTTCACAATTTTGATTTGATACGCAATAAACAAATTACTAACTATGAACGCAGTCATTTACAATTTTGGTAGTTTTAAATACATGCATCTGAGAAATACAAACGGACACTCTCCATTTTGCACGCTCGATCAATTTTTTTGGAGGTTTTGTAGCCGATGAATTTCTCATTATCTCGGAAACGATATACTATCAATGATTTTCTTTATATATTAAATTAATTTTGTGCATTCATAATCAATGATATTATCCCGCTGTACTTTAGGGACATGATTACTAGAAAAACACAATAAAAAAATCTAATTCAACAAAAAACCCGTATATACTCAGTATAACGTAGAGCTTAAAAATCCATACGTGTATGAAGTTCTCTGTTATAATTTCGAACTTCAACAAAAATTCTATTTTCGAAACAAGTCTTTTATAAATAACGAAAAATATTTGATTTGATTTGAATTAAATTTTCTCATATTTTCGGTTATTAGATGAAAATAATTGAAAATTATTAAATTTCATTTCTGTGTTGTGGTGATGACATGTACATGGTTTTTAATTATGGCAACACTCTTGTTTACTTTTTTAATGTAGATGCCCACCCAGGTGTCAATGCTGCTACATCGTTTTAATATGGTTTCTCATTATTATTGGTTCGATCACTACTTCTTTCAAACAGTGTAATCACTTCACCTATAGTATTTTGGATTCAGATTTGATATTTAATGTGGTAGGGATGTTTGGATGGACTTCTTGTTTAGAGTGTCACGTCAATACTAATTGACTATTAAATTCATATTATTTCTAGTGTTTTTCGTGAGGATCCAAGTCTTTACATTCCAATATTTTTTACAACTTTCCCCTCTTTGCAAATATTCTCCACTATCTTCCTACTTCTGCCTCCCTTTTCGTTTTATCTGTAATTATTGATCCTCTACTCGTTAAATATCAAAATCAAGTCCCTACCCACATCATGAGTGAGCCAATGAGAAATTCAATTTATTTTTTCGTGATCACAGATAGAACATAATTCGTAGCCCTCCCAAGGTGCTACGCACACCACACTGATTCCTATCCAGATTAATTACTGATTGTCTGTTCATGTCTTCGTTCCATTATTTATATAATTCTTTCTATATGGTTTTCCACGAAGCCAGAAACAGACAACAAACTTTTAAGGTAGTAATGTCGATAAAATAGTTCATTGTCAACAAGTGTCGGCATGGGTATGCTAATGCAAAGAATCTACATATAATACGAAGGGATAATGAATATTCAACAGCTTCAGTATTATTAGTATGGACAAAAGAGTGACTTATTCTGACCCCCGATACACTGCCTGATTATCGCAGAAATGCACAACAGTTTTGTTTCCCAAATACGACCGTTTTAGCCCGGTTCGATCGGGTAAATAATATCAAAGTTGGAAATGCCCAGTTAAGATCAATTTGTTTCGATAATGATAAAAAGTTCCCAAAACGAATATGCAAGACAAAAATATTCCATAAATTTATGTTTTTTGAGAAGTTTGCATACATAATTCTGTACAGCTGGATGGAAAGGAGATTTATGTACTTCTGAAAAAATCTTTCAGACGTGTGCGTCACCTCTGTTTGGAAACAGCAGAGCACATACTTTGTGCCTGCTCCCGCAGCGGGAGAGTCATCTGGCATGTATGTGCATCTGACATGACCTAACTTTTAATGAGGTGTTGGATAGTCAAGATGTAAGATACCCAACCTTGATACCCGCGACAACCTTTCCATATGAGGGTTTTTGCTCATCAGCTACACCTGACGATGCCTTAGATTCAACCGTGCAGAGCTTTTTCGCCTAAGGTTTTGGTGAATCATCACTTGAGCGCAAACGTCTGCTAACCTGCTCATGGGGGGTTTGTTCCCCCACTTGAGATAGATTCTGCGTACGCTGCTCAAGAATTTGGTGCAAGGTTCTTTCATAAGATACCCCGCTCTTGACTAGACGACGCAGTCGTTTCCTGGCTGCACCACGAAACCTTTTTTTAGGTTCAGTTATTGGACAGTTGAGAAGCTCTCGCTTCTGATCTAAATTTAGGGGGGGTTAGTTGGAGTCGTAAGCTCGACATCCATCTCCTCTGTAGATTCGCTCCTGATCTAAATTTACAGGAAGACAGTTGGAGTCGTAAACTCTACATCTATCTCCTCTGTAGATTCAGCGTCAGAAAGAACTTTTCAGTTCACTCTGTCCATAAAAGTCCCACGAGTGGCTAGGGAAGGAAGATCAATCCCTCAGAGCCCCACATCACCGTGACAAGGCGATGCTACGACGAGAGGGCGCCCGGTATCTCGAAGGTTCCGCAGTGACAGCTGATAGGCTCAGTGTCATTAATCCTCTCGAGACGGATACACACACTTCAGGATTAGGCCATCGTCGAGATGTCATTCAGTTAGGGAATAACAGAACCACAAGTGATTCTGTCATTCCCGTATGCAGCGGGGCTACGTGGAAGCAGGCATCTGATGGCCGGTATGCTCAATCCCTACATCCCAAACCAATGCACTCGCAAAAGGAGAAGGCACAGTGGTTCAGGCAATGAAAGATAAACAAGGACAGCCAACCCGCCTAACCTAATCTAACCCCGGAGGTGAAAATGAATGGAATTAAACATGTAAAGATTTGTACCCTATCCAGTGGTACACCATGTTTTTGGCCGTCTTAATTTAAAGCGCCATCTTTTAACAAGCATGCAGGTTTTCTCCCAAAGATCATGTTTGAGTGTTTTGAGGATTGGGAGAAACTACGGCACAAGTGCATAATATCTAATGCGGGCTATTTCGAAGGCAATAGACGAATAGATAAATATTTTTTTCAAAAAAACCGAAATTTCCGTTATTTTCTAAACAAATTTTGTAAGGGGTTGAAAAATATTCACACAAAAATAACTAAATTAGTAAATAGACATCATCGCTCTCAATGAATGGGTAATTTCAGAAATTCTACAAATGTGAACGTGTGGCGGAAGTGGAAAATATTAAAATGTTCAAATAAATTGCGTCATTTTAATGAGCCACATCCTGAGCAATACCATGTATACAGGTTTGTCTGCTTCAGCATGGACGTCGATGGTTATAAATGAAGTTAATATCGATTCAACAGTTAAGCAGTTTCCTGAAGATGTTCAACGGATACTATCTTGTTCCTTCTTTATAACTCGCTTGTGAATCTCTTCAGGAAGTAGTTTTATATTTATTGATGAAACGGTAAATATTCAGTTTCACTTTCTTTCATTCACGCTCAACTTTATTTGAATATTTATCTTCTCTGATTATTGGGTTTCAATAAATTGAGATGAAAAACATATTTAATGACTTTCTCTAAATATATCGTACCTTCTTTTGACGTTTGAAATACTGAAATAACTGGTGCAGTGTTTGGGAGAAACACTGCATAATGGAAAAAATGTTTATTATGATTTTTTCAAAACAAAACCTTGCATTTCTGAAGATTCGTATGAAAACTTCCTCTAACAACTGTTAAGCAGCAGAAATCACCGTGTGAAGTACTGTTAAATGCATTTTTTTTTATGTCATAGGTTGATGAACGTTTCGATTTTTTTCATAGAATGAAATAAAATCTAGTTAGATAAGGCATTGATTAGCAGTGTGAATCATCAATAATAATATACTGACATTTTCAGAGATTCCTTCCGGTGTTTCACTACTATTACGGCAAAAAGCTGGAGGAGCTTCAAAGCAACAAAACTTTTCTTGTTTTCAAAATTATAAATGTCATCTGCCTTTCGAAGAGTTATTTCTTAATTAGCAATGCATAATTTCACTCAAGTGTTGTACAATAAAAAATACAATAAAAAATTCATCCTCCTTAACCATTCCCTTCACATTAAGATGATAATACAGCCAACTAGAATCTTTCTCGCAACTTTCCACCCACCATCTCATATGGAAATTGTCATACATAATTCCCCGACACGTCTCTTCACGTCTTTCAAAAAACTTATGAAAACACGCTATTTACCAGGTCTACTCATCTTCAAGAAACTATAAGAAGCATTATAGATCATTGTCATACTTTGATGAATAAAAAACAAGTATTTTTCCCAACCACCAGAAATGCAACACTCTTCTCAACGCTCGTTTCACCAACCAAGTTGGAGTTTTCAGGACAGGAAGAAAAATGAAGTGCATTGGCTAGAACAATAATAAGAAATGCCTGAGAAGTTACACGTATTGTGGCAAATGTCAATCAGTTCGAAAGTGCTGAACATTTCTGGAGTAATCTGTTCCTTAATTGGTGAATCCCTAGAGCCTAAGCCTAGACTAATGTCGTCTTGAGTTCAAGCAGGTTGGTGCCTGGCTCCCTTATTGGGCTGTTGCAAAACACGTTAAAGAGTAATACCATTAAAATACTTGTGTTATTTTCAAAGCAGAATGGCTTGGAATACTAGGCAGTACTATCTGGAAATGGTTGGAAATGAGATCTGGATACAGGATGCCCTTTAGTTTCATGACTATATACTGGAATGGTGAAAAAACGAAGACAACAAGCTTTTTCGCCCCTTTCCAGATTTCAGATGCGATATTTGGATTCTGATGATCGAAATACACTCTCTAAATTTAAATAAGAGCTGTAATTTTTTTAATTCAATTCAATTTAATTTAATTCAACAAGTTAAGGTAATTTGATGTCCCTCCATCAACCTGTTTTTTTTGCAATTAGGAAAGGTATTGAAGGGTGTGTCCTAAGTTTACTCTAGTGTAGAACTTCTTAAACTTTTTAAATTCACGACCCCATTTATGATCGCGAGTTTCCTGCCGAACTCATGTGAGTATAAAATATAGATAAATAAATATTTTTTATGATTTATCTGTTAGATAACAGTATACATATAAATATAAAAATATATTGTTTTAAAATTCGTTTAGAAACATACAAAAATCTAAAATTATAAATTGCACAAAAAGTTGTAAAATTGTATATATCATTCTGAAAATAGGTTGATTAGGTAACAGGATCAATTTTTTCTTAGAAAAACAATTGTTTTCATGCCGACGTTTAGAATTTAATTAAATTCTTCTTCAGGACTCAAAAAGTAGTTTTTTCGTGTTGATAATATTACTACATATTTGAAAAAAAATTAAAAACATTGCAAACCAACACAATTGTAGTTTTAAGTTTGAGTCACTTGAAAGTTCAGCAAATTCCTTTTGAGTTTTAAGGGGCAGATGATCAATCTCACTCAAGCCAAAGCAAAATGGCTTTTGAATCCAAGTTATCTTTTTAAAATCAATATTTAACATAAAAAATGTACGGAACTGTGTTTCTAACGCTTTTAAGTGATCTACAATATTTTTTGCCATAAAAGTTTTACAATTATTTTTCTCGATTATTATAAAATCTTCAACACTGTAAAACATTTCGAAGGAATTTTTTTCTACCCTACTTTTCCAAATGTTAATTTTTTTAATATAACTTTCAATTTTATTATTTGAAGTAAATATATCACGTTTTTTCCTTGAAGAGACAAGTTGAGGTTGTTTAATTTCCAAAGATATCTGACAAATAACACAGCTTGGATAGCCATTAGTCATTTTATGAAAAAAAAGCAAGTTCACATTTTCGTTCGGTAAAAAATATTTCGATTTCGTGCTTTAATAACAATAATCTTCTTGAACGTTGACCTCTTGACAACCATCTTACTTCTGCATGCAATAATAAACTTGTGTAGTTGGTATCCGTATCTTTACAGAGATTTTAAAAAAAGCGACTGTTGAGGGCATGAAATTTATAATCTTGACAGCATCCTGAAGCACATCGTTCAATTCTGGTGCTAATTTTTTAGCTGCAAAGGCCCCTCGGTGAATAAGGCAGTGAGTAACAATTATATGATCATAATGAGTAGCTTGAAAAAATTATTTGAAACCAATATTTTTTCCCGTCATCGCTCTTGTATCATATGTGCATATTTCACAGCAATTTTTTCATTCTGCGGGTGTGACTCTGTAAAGTTCAAGTGAAAGATATATTGCCCCCCACCTTCCAGCAGTTCCCCTTCAATAAGACACACAACGCGGTGCTCATTCTGTTGGTCACCGTAACATAACCTCAAATTTAATTTTATGACTCTTCAGCCAATTATAAAACTCGGTTAGTAAAAATAATCCAATACGAACCGCCAATTCTTCAGTACACGTGGAGTAATTCGTTTGCGGCATAATTCCTTTGTATTAGTTTTTTTGGCCTTTGACTTCGCCGACATCTTTAAGATTACTATATCGGTTACTTCGACTATAAAAATACCTGAACATCTAGACGTTATAAAATCGTGTATTTAAATATTTGACTTAATCTCTTGCCACCCCAGAATTTTACTACGCGACCCCATTAGGGGCCGCGACCCATTGTTTAAGAAGGCCTGCTCTAGTGGATTCTAACCAATAGACGGATCGCTTCTTGATGACCGTGAATAACAATCTTTTCATTTTATTTTGTGAAGTATTGAACTTTTCGCAGACTCCTCAGTCATGTACAGAAGTAGAATCAGTCCACTTTTATGTGGAGACAAATATCTGAACGAAGGCGGATCCGAGATCAGGACATCAGTGTCCTTTGTAATAAAAATTACTTCTCTATGTACTTACTGGTATATATTTTAGACTAAAGTGGAAATTGCTCAAAGTTTCATTGTCTAATTCTGACTCCTGCAAGCTGCTGCCAACACAATTGAAACGGTATCAGTAATAGAATAATTGACCGTATAATCTCATTCACTTAGGTCGTACGGCTAGATGAATGTGATTAATACTTTGCATCGATTTCGAGAACCGGTCACTATAGTAACAATCATTGTGATTGCTGCGGTCCGCTTCTCAATAACAATTACTACTTGGTAATCAACTATAATAATATCGGACTGCAAGGTGAAATTACGGATTTTAATTCGTTAAAAATTGACAAGAGAGGTTGTCTAATAATTAGTAATTTCGATTCTATCTGGGCTGTTTTCATTCCCGGATGTCGATCGAATGGAATCAAGGACGTTTAATTGTGGTATTTGACGAAACTTTTTTCTTTGAAGTTTGATAATTCTTCCACGATGATGCTTTCAGCAATCCGTTCTACTTTGATGTTAAAATGTGCAAAGTGATTCTAAATGGTAGCTGATTAATTAAGGAAATTATAGTTTGTGGCTGATAATAACCATTTATTGAATACGTAGGATTTTCTGTTGGAAAAAAACACGATTTATAAGCTGTAAAAACATATACAGTTTAACATACTGCCGCACCATTTTTCTTTGAAGTGAGTAGGATAATATGACAAACAATTTGTCTTTATTGCACGAGGTAGCTTTTGCTCGAGACCTGTTTCAAGTATAAATCTGTATTAGTATTTTACAATATTCCAATGTATCTTCTACACTTTGTCGACAACTACTTTGTGACTACAACTTGTCGACATTATCTTTGGCATTGAAAAAGAAATGAGATAACCTGGCATGTGGTCTGAATGCTACTTCAACATTGTTTTTTCTGAAGAAACCTGCGATTATTTCTGTTCTTTTTCCAAAATATGTTAGCGTTACCCATTTCTTGATTTCTGGTTGTTTGACCTGAGGATATATTGATCTGTAAGTGAATTTCCGGCTTGTTTCCTGAGTAACTTCTGGACAGTATCTGCGTTGAAACCATTATTATGACCTATCTGTGTAATTGTATCAATTTCCCTAGCTAAATTGTCTGCAAACAAAGTCAGTGAGAATGTTCTGTGCAACATTGAATTGTAGGCTGCTAATTTATGACTGTCTGGATGGAAAGAATCGCTTGGGATGGTGATGTCCGTATAGCTAGGTTTTATAACATTGAACTCGAATTTATTCTGATTGTGTGTAATGGCCAGGTCTAAGAAATGTATGTTTCTCTATCTCTGTTGTGTGAACAGTGTGAACTGAATGTTGCTATTGAGATTGTTCATGAATGTCATAAATTGGTTCAACTGTCGTGTAGAACCTCTGAAACAGGCAAGAATATCGTCTACATATCTATACCAAACATGAATATGTTTTTTACCCAGGTCGGAGTTTACTATAGTAAACTCCAAGTTGTTCATAAATATGTATGCTAAAAGTGGACATTGGTAAACCTGAATCCTGTTTATAGAATTGTATGTAGGTAGCTCTGATTCAGGCACACATAGAAAGCTGTTGAAACTTCAAAGGAAGTTATATGATCTACTTTGGCTTGATCTAATATGTCTAAAATGAGGGGCTTACACTCGTTGGAGAACATACTTTTTACATCGAATGAAACTAAAATTGAATTTGTGGCGTGGTTTGGTTCCTTATGTTTTTCTACTAAAGTCAGTGAATTTTTAATGCTATAAGGTGGGACGAAATTGGTAATATTTTTCAAAAACCTGTTAAGACGTATTCTTTTGCCTTAGAACTATATAGCGTAACAGCTCTTGACTCTCCATGTTTTTCCATTGCGTTATTCCAAGTATGGATGACATACGATAGAAGGTCAACTATTGATCTTTGTTTCCGAAAGCCATATTGATGATCGTACAAGATGTTAAAGCCTTCCAAATATTTAAGGATATGGTGTTTTACGGCTTTCTCAATGATCTTTGTTATCACTGATTGCAAAGCGACTGGTCTATTGTTATTTGTAAGACTGGTTGTCAAGTCTTAAAAATATTGATGCGAGTTCATTGGCGCACTTTTTATTTACGATGACGGACATTTTATCAGGACCAGAGGCCTTGTTGATATTAATCTGATTCAAATTTCGCCTGGCTAGACAATGCGTTGTCGCAATTCCGGAGTTCAAATCAAAATTGTGAAATGCATCGTTTGTATGAAGATTCGCAGATAGAAAATTAAACTGCAAATAAAATTGACACGCTCTCGGCAACAAGTGATGTTTAATTTTTGTTTTCTCAATTCAAAATGCTAAAAACTTTGTTAACCTTGAAATCCAACCTCTTTCAAAAATTAATAGTGGAGGAGGGACCTTTTAAGATATGAAATAAAATGTAACTTTTTTCTATACTGAAGTTTTAATTCCCATCAAATACGATATTTTATGTTTTTATTTTACATTTGCATTTTTCTCTTGTTCAGTACTCAATTCGTCCACTCTAAAAGCATACCAGTAGAAAGCACTATAACGAGCAAAATATTACCCAGATAATAATTATGTGAAATGTTGCAATTGAATGAAATATTTCGCAATGAAATACTAATACGTTTCCATCAATCAAATTTTTTCGTTAGTAATTTCTGACGTTCCGAGTCGGGGCCGCAGGCTGCATATAAAAAAATCGTAATAATAGTAAGTACCCGAGATGCAGCAGACTACATATGGCTCTCGGGTTAAATTACCGATGAAGATTATAGCTCATTTCCGGTGTAGTATTTGTGGGAGTTGTGCGTGCATCACTACATCACTTCATTCAGTTTTTTAGGTATAAACTAGGGCAGATGGGTGTTTTTCGTATTTATCAGAATTATGAAAAATAAAAAAAAATTGTGCGTCTCATTATTTTCATACGAGTATATTATACCACTGTGCAAAGGAAAGTGGATATAATCAAAACTTAATTGAATACATTACTGCATATTTTTTATCCCCGGTAATTATTCCTAGTTTATTCTTAAAAAAATATAATTCCAGGAAAGGGTTCATATGAAAAAATGGTAATTATCAAATTCAGTACAACAAATATACGTCATCTCCTAGTTCAACATTCTTTTTTTTTCAATGAATTAGTAGTGTCACTAGGATCATGTCCGGAATTTTTTCAGTTCCTGAATTTCATCCAGGATAAATACAGGCGATCAAAAATATTTTTTGAAATGGAGTTATGTGAGAAATATATTTATAATTAGGTATTCAGTATGATTTTCTGTAGTTCTGTGAATATTATTTATTTACACACGGCAGATTATGACTGAACTTGATAACTTTATTTGTAGATACCAATGAGTGATTGACAATTTTCAAACTTGAAATATCTAAAAAAAAAATTAACTCAAACCTTGAAGGACTTTCCCTTTATTTCAAAATATTATTTTTGAACTGGAGATTTTATCTGATATGCCTGTCCACTATTATCCCTAGATAGGAAGATAAATGAAAATATTTGGTTTTGAAATCATTTATATGATTCTCATATCGTTTTCAGCTTTCATTTTGTTTCTGCTCTATTCAGCATAGTCAGTATCTCATCAGCAAAGCTATATATATTTCCTTCATATTGTGAGTTGAATAAACCATTAGGTTATTGAGAATAGTAGGGGACTCATAACGGTTCCCTGTGGGATACCATTATTCTTCTGCTTTCGATGTTGATTCTAGACAAGTAGCTTCTAAATAGGTTATGTACGTTTCCTCTTAGTGCGTAAGATCTCAATTTTTCAGTAGTATCTCGTGGAACATACTATCGAAAGATTTGAAAGAGATCGATAAAAATAATATTTGGAATTTTTTTGTTTATCACTATATGTTTTTGAGTTGTGAAAGATGAAATTGCTTCTTCTGTCGATCTCCCACTTTTGAATCCGTACTTACTGGTTTTCTGAGAGTATATAGAATGAGTATTCAAAATGAATGAGTTAACTGGTTTGTCAACATTATTTTCTAAAGTAATGATTGTAATTTTTTCAGGCTTGTATGATACTTATTAGAGGGGTTTTTTTCAATAATAAGCCTAAGTCGTGTTCCAGTACAGACAGAGTTTTTTTTTTCTATTATAAAGATTTTTCTGTAGTCATGACAATACAAATGTTAACATTATTATAGTAAAATTTTGTTGTGAATCAGAAATAATTCACCATTTCTGCACGAGAAAGATATTTGTAGCACACCAAAATACGAGACAATTTTACTGTAAACTATGTTACATTTCTGGTGATGTGCAAAAATGTTTGTTTTGGATATAGTGAGTTGATCACGTCTCTTTACAAAGAAATACTCTCTAAGTGACGAATATGATATAACAACATAATAGTTGAACTAGAGAAAACTTGCCAAATTCCCATTTTGGGTTCAGTCTTGGAAATGCTGAAAAATTTACTTTTTGTATTATAAATGTCCATCAATATCTTACCAAACTTTTTTCCAAAACTCTCTTTAGATCACCAAACTCGTTTTTCTTTTCCCATTTCGAATGCGTTGAATGAAAACTGTACTCGTAATGCTTCCTTAATTGTTATTTAAAAACAGTCATCATTCATAATTATGATGTATTTTCTATACGGTACAGGAAATTGATATGTCAGTTCGAGATTTCTATCTACCAAAAACCAGTCGGTGGGTGCAGTAAAATCATTAACAAAAAAAAAACTTGAATAGTGCCCGTTAAGTGGCCTGCGAAAAAAAATTATCTTTAGCACTTTTACGTTCAATTGCCTTGATTTATTGTATCGATTATTTTTTATGTAGTATGAGAACCATTAAGGAAATGCAGTAATGAAGCAACAGGTATTGTTCATGGTTATTCGAAGATTTGGTCAGTAAAACGAATTCATATCTTAATATAAAGTTTTTTGGCAATAACTTCCTTTCAATTAGAATCCGAAATCCCGTTAAAAACTAGACGTCTTCTCTTCTACGAAATTTTCATTGTTAACGTTGTTTTTCCTATCATTTGCGTTGTCTTCTTATTTATCACTATCTTTACTTGAGAAATATTTTAGAACGTTTTGCTTGGTTCGTAACTGTTATAGTTGATTACTCATTCAAAAAACATTCAGTACTGGATAACAGAAACGCATTTCAGAAAATTATTGATGTTTAGATCCACTATGAATACAGAAGTATTGAGTTTGTACTACAAGAATAAGCTTCATCAGAACCTTGATTGATGCTGAATGTGTCACAGAAGTGATAAGAGAAGCTATCTTCCGAAAAGATGCATATTTACTGAAGATTCTCCTGTATTATATGTTATTACTGATTCCACATTCACATTGATTCAATCAAGGAAATAGGATGTACTCATGTTATCTCTGTTCAAATGGGAATTTTCTGAAAGAAACGTTATTATTAAAAAATGTCCGATTTCCTTCATCATGATAAATCGCCACTGCGCTGGAAAAAGCAGTATCCTGTATTTTCTACACAAGAATTTAGGATACTCCAATGAATCAAAAGTTGTTAAACAGAATATTAACATGATAAAAGAGCACCGGAAAAATTATATATTCAATTCCTCTGCTGGTATGCCATTTCCTTCGAGGTAAATTGGATTGCACTCGCAAGAGGAAATGACACAATTTTCTTGTATGTTGAATAAATATTGAGTTACGAAATTACTTGGTCTGGCTTACAAGACACACCTTAGGGGCCATCAAGAGGTGAATTGAAAGCAGTCATAGACTACAAAAAAATGAATTTTATAGCAATCCAAATTGATACTCCATTATAGCACTCCATATTGAAATTATTTTAAAACTAATATTTCTAAGGAAACTATCTGAATTTATGTCCATGATGTGATTTAAAAAATCACGTTATGTGTACTAAAGACTCAACAATTTTTGAGTTTTTCCATATTTTCTAACAACAAAACGTTCTCATGTATTTGACTATATTTGATTCGTAAGAAAAATGTTTCACATACTATGAATATATTAATTAACCAACGTACCAGCCAAATCAACCGAATACAATTTTTATGGTATTTTTTTTTCAACAAATATTTGACGTAATTCTTCAAGTTGACATAACTGTTTCATCTCGATTGAAATGAATTACATATATTAAGAGAAGATTACCACTTTTTGAGATTAGTGTTCAGACAAAAGTTTAAAAAATTATTCAAGGTTGTATTGTGTTAATTAAAACCCTCGATAGCTAAACGGTTTTCTGAAACTCACAGAGAGCAAGCAGTTACACTTCTATTGGTAAAAACTATTGGAATTACATGTTCTTATTTAATTATTCATTCTCATGCTAGGAATATCACGTTAAAAAGTGAGACCTCGTTAATCCCCAGCTCACACAAGTTTCTTGCTTTGAGGGCTGAATCAAAACAGATTAATTTTTTGGCATTAATTGTACTAAATCTCACTATGTTCTCAATATGCATTCTTATGAAATTCAACATCAAATCAGACGATAATATTTTCTCTGTAGATTTGGCCTTATAAGTAATCCGGACTTGACAGTGTTAAAATCGCCTAATTTTAATAGAAATCACAACTTGAAATATTCGTCTTTTATCCGTTTTCTAAATTCAATTCATATAATGAGTTTTTCACATACGAATGCAATAAAAAACCACTCTGCTAAACGGTCTCGCCTATTGACTGAAATCGTATTCGTTACCTGACTTTCACGAATCAATTCCAGCGCTAATAGAACCGACGAACAGAAAAAAATCTCGAAAGTCTCACCCATTGACCCGTGCGATGAACCGTGGATGGAACAGTGCTACCAAATTAATTGGTACTAGCAGCACTTCAACTTCCTTCTTAAGGCAGATATCCCGCATCCGGTCTACGCCAGAAACAATCTACTAAGATAGCTATTAATTGGTGAATGGTCGTCAAAATCAGATTCACATTAGAAGAATTTTGAAAACTCGACAGATTTTAGTGAATGAATTTAGTGACAATGCGAGAGAATTGAAAAGAAAAATAAGAAAGACGTGTTATATTTCAAACAACTTATTGTTGAGTAACAATGACAATATTTATTTATTTACGGCAATGCCTATTTTTTACAAGATAATTAACAAGTTCACACATATGTATTTAACAGTAATATAAGCTAGGTTTAAGGAAAAAATATATAAAATAAAATAAAAAATCGTAAAAATAATGAATTATAATCTTTTCACAGTCTTTTTGAATGTTTCCAAAGAAGAATTGAAAATTTCTAAACCTAAATTGTATGTATTTGCAAGTCTCAAAATTCTATATACAGATTCATTCCGGCCATAGTTGGAGCGACAAAAGGGTACTTTGAAGATATCCGAATTTTTTGTTCTCCTTGGATTCACATTTAAAGTTATAAGTTTGACAAGTTCCGGGGAATTGATGCTACCATTGATCATTTTATGAATTAGTGTAAGGTCTGCTTCTAATCTTCTATGAGCCAGAGTATTCAAGTTAGAATGTCTAATATAATTTTATAGTCATATTCACTAATATGATATCCCAGTTTATATTCAGAGTACCTTAAAAATTTGCTAGAATATGTTAACAGCTTGAGTAAAAAGTCAATAGAAGCAACGATTTTCAATGCCTGGTTCCTGGTTACTGTTTAGATTGTAATCAAAACCTTATCAATATTTGACCAAAAAGTCATTATCAAAATATACCATTACTGAAATATTGCCATGACTTGCCATTAAAACGTTTTTTTGTCAAATATTTTTTGTACTGCTACCATCGAAACCACCTCCTTTATTTTTTATGTTGGTAACACCGTTCAATCGTATGAGCGATCTCCTTCAAAGCGATAAAATAGCGAAAAATACCAAGTTTTTCGCTAAAAAATGGAAGTTCATCAATAAAATTGTATGGTCTTATGGTATTATTTTCAAATTCAATTTAAACCTAGAGCTTGGACGTAAACTGAGCCCGTCACAAACGTTGGTGCTTGTTCTTTAAAATACTACCCGATTCCAGACATTGCAAACACTCAAAATATAAGAATTTTCCAAGAACTCGAATACCTTGAGATAAGACAAATAGTCAGATTACTGACAAACAAAAGGAGGACGTATGTGCCCTGTTAGTAATGGAGGAATTTAAGCAGATTTTTTTCATGAACACGTAAAGATCCTAAATTTAGTGATCTCCTCTTGTGTCTATATGAAGTGGACATTCATGAGATTCCAGAACTCAGAAGAGAGTCGATTATTGTATGTACAATACAAACACCTCTTGTGTACATGTGTTGACACAAGCAAATAGCGTCAAAGGAGTTTGAACAATGAAATATAATGATTAATTCTATTTGACAGTTAACACTTTCGTTGTTTTTGTTAATATTTGCGTAGTAAATATTGGAATTTCTTTCTGAAAGGGGATATATTTGGATAGGTTCTTTGGAAATGGGTGACGGATTTGGAAAAAACGATGTTTCGTCAATAGTGATCGATTTTTATGACGTTCACATTACTCATTACGGATTCGTTTCAGGAAGAAGAGTTGGTGAGGTTAAATCAGGTGATTCCAATGAATAATATTGAATAATAACACACCTTTAAATAAAATAATTCATTAAAATTTATCGATTTCAGAGGACCAAATTCAATCCCATTATCAAATACGAAGAAGCTAATTCATAAACACCAAGTCCAATTTCTGTTCAAAAAATTATCTCCATAAACATTTTTATACTGTATGAAGCAGTATGAAAACGATTGAAGAAGCTATTGTAGGCGAAACACGTTCTGGTTCTGCAAACTATCTAGAGAAATTCTCACAATCAATGTTACCTACTTGAATATGTTCATTTATATGAAATACGAAAAATACAGGTTGCCACAGGCAGACGACATTAAAAAAAGTAAAATTATTGACGTTATTCGTTATTTCAAGTCATTAGAATTTGAAGGTTTAGTTTTGTACACATTAGTCCTTATATATCCCCATAAAAAATCTAATGATGAAAGATCAGGTGTTTGCGCTGGCCATTCGATCCTCGTCTCCCTATCCACCGATTGGGAAACTTTGTATCGAGGTATTGCCGGACATTAACTTGGTAATGTGGTGGTGCTCCATCCTCCTGAAACCATGTCATATTCATTGGAACTTGAGGGTTTCCTGGATCAAGATGAAAATTTGCTAAACTTGAAATGACATCATCTTCAAGTAGTGCCAAATAATTATCGCCATTCAAGTGCCCTCAATAAAAATTGGACCAATGATATGGCTTCCTACAATGCCTGCCCAAACATTAACCTTTTGAGGGTATTGCGTGTGTTCTTCTCTCATTCAGTAAGTATTTTCTGTTGACCATTTCCGTTAATGTAACCATTTGTCAGACTTGAAGTTAACGAACTTTAAACTTGAATCAAAATACTGACAACTAATGTAGAATACAAAACAAGTTGACAGGGTGTGGCAATTAATAGTTTTTTAAAGGATACCATCTAAAGAAAATATTGCTATGGTTTTTGCTTACTTTCTTAATATCAATACTTCATCATGAAATAATTTTTGAGTGTATGATATCGAATTTCGGTAACCAAATGATTTTAATTTATTTTTTCTTAGCCTTTGCAATAAACTTGAAAGCGATAACTTTTTTGAATAGCGAATGAAGAGACATTTCAAACGATAAATCACAAGCCTATACTTCACATTTGAAAAATTGGGGGTTGTACGTGCAGCATTTTTCTGTTGAAGTATGTCAAATTATAATTTAAATTTAACGTGTTTCGGGATTTTGTAGAAAATGTACCGCAACCGAAATAATGAATTTATTCCATTTGGCTTTTACATACTGTAT
This sequence comes from Leptinotarsa texana, assembly GCA_015342105.1. Classification (NCBI taxonomy): domain Eukaryota; kingdom Metazoa; phylum Arthropoda; class Insecta; order Coleoptera; family Chrysomelidae; genus Leptinotarsa; species Leptinotarsa texana. The sequence goes on along the minus strand of WOGN01000027.1, from coordinate 13,018 downwards.
ATATTTTATCATATTTTATTTAAATGATTCACACGCAGCTTCCTGCTAATGAAATGTATTCAACAGCATTGATGTTTATCAATATAAAAAAAATCAAAGAACGGCAGATTAAATTTGCCGTAAGATAGAAAGTGATATGAATATCGGCCCATCAGGTGAACGCGGTTAGTTTAACATTCATGACAGATAAAGGCAAAAACCTCACAGTCATTTCTGATAATGTACTGCCTACTATTTTGAAATTGTAGTATAAAAAGTCGATAAACTATGTTGGTAATACTGGGTTAGGAGCATTTGTTAAAACTGTTCGTTTTTTACGTATAGTATAGCAGGAACCTCGGCTGATAGATATCCAGACGTCCAATAGACATTTTTCATGAGAAAAGATGCGAATGATTTCACATATTCGCCTTGAGAATAAACCAACTCGCCATTCAAAACATTATTTATTCTGTTTTTTTTGTTTTCGAGAGGCTCCGCAAAAGACGCGAACCATCCGAGCTGTTCTGCCAACATTATATTAAATAGGTACAGGCGACTTGCTGATACCATCTAATTATTTATCTCAAACATCTAAATGCAAATTGCTAACCATTCATGCGTACCGAGGGACTATTTTTCACCTTTTTCTTTCCTTCTCGGTATTTTGCAATCAGCGAATCATTACTTATGTAAGCGCTGGAACAGATTGTTTGCAGACGATATTATTTCTTATATAATTCGAAGTATCTCTCTTTGTAAAGGAACGGGTAATAAAGTAATGTTTGTTGACTTATCGCAATAATGATGGCGAGAATATTGTTGGGACAGAGTTTGATGGAGTATGAATTTTCAACTTTTTTATGGGTGGCAAAACCCAACGGTTGGTAATAGTGATGCTAGAAGAGCCCCGAAATTTAATAATAATGTATGTGATATATTTTGTAACAATATAGGACGCTAGGTTTTGTTACGTAACCGGTATTGAGGTCAAGGAGTCTAGCTAGTGAAATAATCATGGTTTGAATTGCTTATAGAAACTGCTGCATATTTTGAGATTCTTTGCCAGATTGAGACAGTCAGGGGGTGGATAAAGGTAAAACTTGGAAAATTCCAGGTACTTGTCTTGTTTGATTTTGAACCAGCAATAATGTGGAATGTTGGTGAGTTTATTACGCGTTGTTCATTATTGTGTATTGAATTTTCTCTATAAACTTATGGTACAGAATTGGAACTACACTGCCGTTCCTTTAGAAAAAGACAAGATCCACATCGGTCTGCAAATCGCGGTATTAGCTTCTATATAGTCAGTCGTGTTTATGAACAGTACAAACATTTTCGAATCCGATCTTCAAATCAAAAAATCACAGGAAAGAAGGTAAGTATCAGCACAAACTCCAACAGATCTGATCGTTACGACAAGCCTATTTTACAAATCGTACCTAATATACTCTGTCCAACCAAACTATAAAGTGCTACAAAAAATTATCATGCATAGTGCACGTGATCTCCCAGGCAAGGCTGCTAGTACAGAGTCGCACTGAGGAACGATCGAATTTTTATTTTATTTTTTGATGATATGCAGCTGGGCATAGGAAAAAAAATTGGCGGAGTGTAGGGACACAAATTAGTAGTTTCTTCAGCCGTAATTTTAAAAATTTTCAACTTTAAAATACCGTATATGTACCCATTACGTGCGTTAAAGCGTAACTACCACCCCGACACTGTAACAATGAATTCCGCCAGCCGATTGCAGTTGAATCTGATTAGCCTGCTTAAGAAGGCTTGTGCATTTCACCCAATAGATGCAAATATGCGTGATGGTCATGGTTTGATGAGGCTTCTATCATTTCCAAATGAGTCTGGATAGAGTGACTGCATCTGTCTTTGGCATTCCTCAGGTCATTCTATCTACGAGAAAATCTACATTAAGATTATAACCATAAACAAAATTTCACATTTCTGTCATCGAGTTCCTCATCTTTTGAAGATCAACACAACTGTAGCGGTGGTTTATTTGCCACATGACAGAATAAAATTTTGAAACTTGCAATATGAAAAAAGATTGTACTTGCGAAAGAGCTCCACCCCTAATATTTTTCAAATAAAACTGCACCTCTTGTGAGGTATCATAAAGTCACGAGAGATTTAGACAATGAAAGGTCAACAGAAAGACAAATTGCACTTTCCATTATGAAGTCAAAAAGCTTCAATATGTGTGAAAATTATTATAGAACTTGTACCAAGTCGGTATCAAAGGGGTGTCCTAGTCTGGCAATAGAGTCACTAAGGAATGAAATAACTTCTGTCATGCGAAGTTGCTTTAGTGATAAGTCTATCAAGCCAATGGTATAGAAGAACTAGGTGTCTGAAACCATATTGGTAAACCATTCAGTAACTCTGAACTTCTCTGCTATATTCGACAACTTCAAGAGTTGACTAAACTAGTTGCCAGAATTATACTTAGCCTGTGTGGAAGGTTAAACAACTAGTAGAAGACCAGTGTCATTGACGAATCACATATATTAGAACAATAGGCCAAATGTTGTTATGTTCTATTATCTTATTGGTAGAGGACGAGACTAATTCTTCAGGATATTTTTGAACAGAACATAAATATTTGACATAATGATCTCTATATAAGTTCAATTTCAGCAGTTTTGTTAAGAATTATCTGAAGTGCACACCCGAAATTATAGTCTTCTTTTCCTAACTAATTGAACTTACTTATAATATATAGAACAGTTTCATTCCAATGATTACTTTTTTTGTGGATTATCATTTAATAATATATTCCATAATTGCTGTATGGAATTACGACATTATTGAAAAATATGGGAAAAACAGTAATTGATGGGTTTCCCACTAAGCACAACATTAAAAATCTCCACTGAACGTAATATCACGATGATCATCTGACTAATCTAAATAAACCAATGCACAAATACCAGCTGGTGGCTGCAGCGGCCAGATTTAAGATCCATCGAAAGCAGGGCGTTCACCTACGCAAAAAAAAACTACTCAATGGCAACAACATGCTACTACCGTAGTAAAAATGAATGAAGAAGACGACGACACATGCTTCGTGTTTATTTGTTTCGCACCGTCTTTAGATTTTGGAACAACAAATAGCTGCAAAGTCAAAGACACTTGTGGTAACAGCGCTGGTTGTGTTATCGTCGTCCGACGACGAATGTACAATTTTTTCGATGTTTTGGCTTTGATGTATGTTACAGGAAGCATCAGCAGAAATGAAAATTGTAAGAATATCTGTACCGTAAGTCAAGCCTTGAACAAACATTGAACAAACACACGAACTCACCTCAAAAGAATGCAGTCGGGAATCGCCGGTAGAATTCTAGTACCAAACCCACCACAGAATTCTAGAAACGACCGTTACCGGTAAAAAGTGTTTTAACAAATAAATTAGTTTGTGATTAGTGAAATATTGTTGGTAATTAAATTTATTTAAGACAGTTAATTTATTAATTTGTTACAATATAAATCCAAAGACAAATACCAACATTGAAGTTTCTGCGTTGGGAACAACTCGAGCACGTCAACCGTCACCTCATCGCATCTGATAATATATACCGCAGTAGTAGGCGAAACGTCTGGCTTATAACAAACCAAAGTACACTGAAGGATTGAAAGAGGGGTCAGACACAAAATTGAGTAAATTATTGGGATACAGCACAATATATTCCCAGGGAATTTGACTGTTGCATTTGTTACTGTTACGGAACAAACGGATCGGTTGATTTAGATGTTTTCTTTTCAATTTCACAATTCGTCTTATTTTTCGAAATATAAAAAAATATAATTATTTTCATCGTTTTTTATCTGATATCCTGAAATTCAGTTTTATTCAATAGTAAAATATTCATTTTGAATACTTTTCGGGCGAGGGATAAAAACCTCTAATAATAGTATTTTTAAATATCTGTCATATTTAAGAAATAGTCCATAGCTCAAAGTGGAGATTATCAATCAGAATCAGAGTCAAAACAATGTCGTCTCCACAAAATATATAAGTATATATTTGTAAGTCAGAAAATTGAAAACATTGGAAGTCAAAGGCAGTTAGACATGTTTCGAGTGGAATAAGCCACCCATCTTCAGTAATACAAGAAACAGATTATAGAAGTTATGTAGATTAACATTCGGTTAAAACCATGATATAATAACGAAGTCATACATGGTAATTTAATATAAAAGGCTTTATCTTTAGCTTATTAATATGCCCAACAGTGATAAAATAGTGTGCATTGTCTGACTGTGTGATTTATACCTAAAGAATTTTCACAAATTTCGACGTCACTAATTATCATAAGTACTTTACCCAACCATGTAGAACATAATCGTAAGCTAAAAAAGAGTCTTTGTGTTAAATTACCACTTATGACTTCGTTATTCTTCAATTGTTTCAATCTAATGTTAACATAATTTTCATTATTTTTTTCTTGTTTTACTGAAGAGAGATGGCTCACTACACTCGAAACATGTCTAATTGCATTGACCTAGAATGTTTTCAATTTTCTGACTATATATAGGTATTCGGGAAACGACATTGTTTTGATTTTGATTCTGATATCTTTCAAGTACAGGCAGCGATCAGTTGCACTTTCATTGCATGTATTGATTTCAGTGAAAAAACAATCACTTGAGAGCGTTTTCATGTCAAATATTCTATAAATATTTTTTAATTGTAGGTAGGTAGATAGATACATAAAAAGTAACTGTCAAAACGCTTCAATTCAATTCTTAGTCATGTTCCAAAATTATTAACATAATAACTATCTAGTGGTTTTCATAATCTAAATGGTCCCCTAATTCATTTCGGTAATTGTTTGACGCTTGCAAACACAAATTACTAACAGCTTAAAACAACTCGAGATTATTATTGGAGATAACGTATAATAAACTACAATTACTCATTAATTTGTTGAAGTAAAAATGTTTGATTCATAATTCAAGTCAAACCCGTTCTATAATTCAGAACATTTTTAATTTACAACTAGGTTAAGAGTTACCTATTCACAGGAAATAGTTAATAAATTTAAAAGCAGTATCCTCAAACATTGCAAAAAGATGCTATAACCGTGATAAAATGTCGACACTTCCGCTGCTTTTAAAACCACCATAAAGTGCCCGAATTGCTAAATCCATGAATATTTTGTTGTTAATGTGACAAAATTACGTAAATCGAAACAGTAGAAAACAGGTCTCGTTTAGAAGAAATCTTCGAATGAACTTTCAGTCGTTCCAGAAATAATCAACGTTTTTTTATATTAAAATAATGTATAATAAAGTTTCTCAATTCAAAACAATAAATATTTTGAAATAAAATGCCGAAATATTCATCTCTTTCAACTACCTACACAGTAGGTTCTGGTGAATGCCTGCCAGAAAACTACTACTTCCCCGGCTAATACCACGCTGGACATTGAATTATATCCTACTGTGTAGGATATTCATTTTCTTATATGTGCATTGCATCAAATCGATTTTTATCGCATGAAAATGTTACTACGTACATCTTTTTTTCCATATGATTTTGATATAAAATATATTATGGTGAATAATAATTTCCAGATTCAAATTCAAAATCTGTCTCTTCGTTACTCAGCTGCCACCCCTCATGAATGACAACCCTCAGAAGGTTATGGATTAACGAAATCTTAACTTTCAGTGTGCGATTTCTAGCACGGGTTGGACGATACGCAGTAGAAATCTCTCGTTTGTCCAAGATTGTTGATAGTCTTTGTACTCCTGAAGATGATAGCTGCTCATGTTTGCCTTGTTCCGATTTTCAGTTAAATAGGTAGATTCACCGGCAACTTCGTCCATCTAAGACTGTGTATATGAAAAAGTATATGATGGGTTACTAATACGGTGTACGCTTGTAAAAATCAACAAGTCACTACTTAAAACTTGAGGAATTTGAAAATTCTCGAAACCAGATAATTTTTCACATGTAAATACTTCGGTCGGGCGTAAACCGGCTAGTACTTTTAATGAATTCCATGTAATTTTTCAGATAGAGGGGTTGGATTTTCAATTCTTAACGAATATTTCTTGAACTATAACAATTATAGCAAAAATTTCAGTAGTTTTTTCGGTGTTTTGAGTTTTGACTTCTTTCATTTCGAAGAAATTTGTCCAATTTTGTAGTAGGAATATATATTCTATTAGGATATTCTCGAATTATTATAGTTGAAAATTTTTTCGAATATTTTTTAAAGTATTCTTCGAGATGAAATTTTGATATTTGCAGTGGTTTTGGCGATATTAACGAAATTAGAATTTTCAAAGTCATAGATATTTTCTGTACTGTCGAAGTTGGATTATGCACTTTTCTGATAGAAATATAATAGTCAGGAAAAGTGCCTGAAAGACAGTTTTTTCATTTTCCGATTCTTTTCATGACTAATCGAATCTAAGTCACTCAAAATTGCCTATAAGTGTAAGAAATTCTAAATTAATAATATCTAAATTGGTTAGAGAAATAATGCTTAATCAATTTTCACGGTGAGACTGATGACAGAAATTTTCAAAAAATTTACTCATCGATTCTGAACAACTTTCTCAAATTGGATGTTGACTGAACGTTTAGCTGATGCAGAAGTACTGTCGGCCTTACATGTAGTAGAATGTCTCAGATTCCTTCAAAAATGTTTTAACCTGTACTGGGAAGAATACTGGAGAATTATAGTAAAAGAAAAAATTATTTTTTGGCCAAACAATCCTTTGGATTTGGTTTATAGTTTGAAGAAAATTTCAAACATCTTTTGAATTCAGTGCTACTTCATCTGATTCATTTTATTAAATCTTCAAATACTGAAAACAAATGAATTTTCAGCTAAGCCGCATCAATGAAAAAACATGATCTGTTGAGAGTCAATGCTTGAAATGAATTTTCATGACAAAATGCAGTGCTGAGGTTATTTATGCTCATTAAAATTTTCGCAGGTGTGACTGGAAAGATGAGGATAAGGATATGTTTCGGCATCTCGTTAGTTCTCGGCTCGCACAAATTTTGCATTTTGAGGGTGAACATTTGTAAGTGGACTACAAACTGATTGAAAAAAATTCATATATAAATCGATTATGTTTCCTGTTGTACCTCTGTATGCTATCGTAATAGAACACTTCTTTGCTTTCGAAATACTTTTACTTACACTATTATTTATCCAAGCAGTACTTACAATGGACAAGAGAAGAAATATCTTCAGAATACCATTTATATTAGTCATCAAACTAAGTGTAGCATAAAAAGTTATTTTCTATAAATAAAACCTATTAATTGTTGAAAATAAATGAAATGTTACTGAAAAGGAGTGTATTAAATAACACCAATTTGTTAATAAGGTGATTCATAATTCATAATTGTTTCAATTATTATTGTTATAAAACAATTACGAACAACTGGGTTATAAAATGAAGTGAAAGTGAACATATAGGTAGGCTATTATTAGCTGAGGAAACAAGTTTGAAACAAAAGTATCGCGAAATATGATAAGTATTAGGAATTGGCACATGAATTGAAATTCAATGAATGCATTGTTTTTATTTTAACTTCAACGAAACAAGTTTTTGAAGATATGAAATGTTTGAATTTGAATCAAAGAATGTATTAAAATTGGAAACTAAAATGATGTCATGTCATTGAAAACTGCCCGGACATTATTAAGATATTTTAGTTCCTATATGTATCTTGCAGTCATTTTCAGTAATTTCCAAGCAAGACCCACCTTCTTCCCTTTCAAAATCGCCATCTATGGTTAACCAGAAAACTCAAAACCATGAATGTCAAAGATAAACGAGGATCCTAACGGTAATCTGGTTGTAAAGCCGAATAATAAATCTCATCCTATCTGTCTCTGCAGCTCTCACTGCAATCAAACAACTATATATACCACATATCGAAAGCATGGCGTCCCTAAATCTTGAAGTGATTATCGATATGTCACTGGTATAACATGTCAGTTCTGATGTGAGTTTATCACTTCTCCTATCGATATTTTGATTTTGAAAAACTCTATTAAGAGGCAGTACCAATGTGGCTTCCTAATTTGGATTTATGGACATGTAGATGGCACCTGAGATGGCCTACTGAGATCGATGAGAGCATTTACTATGAATTTAGTACTGATTCCGAAGGTTCTTAAAATTAGGTGTTCAACGCTTTAGCTGGTTTTTGCTGACTATAGTTGAAGTATATTCGCAAATTAAATATCCTTATATCCTCTTCTACGACGACAAGGTGAATATGTAGTAGGTTTTTTATGTAATCGTCCGTGCAGTTCGACAAAAAGCGAACAACTTTCCGTTGTTCTTTTACATTCTTATTTGATTTTTACTATCGAACTTACTGTTCTTATTTTCTGTAATAGTTAACTTATTTATACATTTCCATCATAACTACCTAAAAAGTGTTGACATCTTAGCATTTTTGAAACTACTAGAAGTACACTTTTAACTTGGACAATATAATAATTCTTTGTTCTAGTGAAGAATTAAATTATGGCGCGGTTTTGTCCGTCCTATAAAAAATATAAAAATGGATTGTAATCAGTAGAAATTCTCACATTCATAAATGATATTATAAGGAGTCTTGTATAAGAAAGGAATAAATTGTACTAGCAATTTTTTCAAGATTACTGAACAGTCTGTGAATTGCAGAAACGTTTTTATAGATCAGAGTTACAACGTGTTTCTACCAAGAGAATTTGAAAAACTAGACGTGATATTGAAAACGTACTGAATCGTACCAAATCAATCAGTTACATTAGTCAAATTTTATCAGCAACTTGCCTACAAGTGCACCCGATAAAATTTCTTAAACCTCCGACCTAGCACGCTCCACGCACCCTGTACCGCAACCGGCCCGCTTCAATAATTTATGTTTATTTACGTTCTAATTTCCTCATTAGACACATTTCATTGATCGTTTCATTAATTTTCCGAGTAACAGGCTCAACATTCCACCGTACATCCTCATCCGAAATAAACAATCCACCAAGTCTGGCGTGTAGGCAGTGTTGCCTTTTGATTTTTTTTCAGGTTTGAAATTCCTCAGTCATTTTGACATCGGTTAATTTTTAGTGTAGATTTTTTCCAAAGTAGAGTTTACAGTTGAGACTGACAGAACAGAAAATCTACACACAAGAGAAACGGTTAATTTTTTTTTAAAACCACTTATCAGCTGAAATTATTGAAAAAATAAGAATCTTTTGTTTTTCCTAAATGCAAAAAATCATGAAAAACTTTGAAGGCAGTGTTTACAAAATTTTACGACGATTTATAATTTTTGAAACTCAATTTCTTCACATATTTCATTCAAATCTCAAAATTGACTTTTTAAACTTGAGTTTTATAGGTTCATGTTATTACTTACAAAGTTTAATTCTGGTAATGTAGCAGCTGAGGTCTTTTGTGATCTTTCTAAGGCGTTTGATTATGTTGATCATATGGTCTTGCTCAGAAATATTCACCAATACGGCTGCAGAGAAATGATGCTCAAATGGTTTGAATCTTACCTTTCAGGAAGGAATCAAATGGTAAGAACAACAGGACTTCAGAAAAAAAAAGGAAAATTTTGTCTGGTGTTCCTCAAGGATCAGTTTTAGAACCCATATTATTCTTATTATATGTCAGTGACATTGCTGATGACACGACGATATTGTGGAACAAAACAAACACAAATGATTTACACAATTCAATATTTACTAATATGAAAAAAATCAAGGAGTGGTGTGATGCTAATTTGCTATCCTTCAATATAACTAAAACAAACATTTTATCATTCAAATGTGCTCTTGATAACCTGTTATTTGGTGATAACTTTAGTGATCGAGAACGAGACCCAATCTAAATTTCTAGGTATTCACATTGACAATAAGCTCAAATGTGTTGAACATATCAAACAACTTGAAAGTAAAATTTCTAACAGTGATTGCTATGTTCATTTTGGAATCGGTTTGCCTCATTTACAAAAATATCTCCCTATTTGAGGCTTCATGCCATTTTTATAGCACCTGTTCCACCGAGTTGTAATTGCCAATTCCTTCAACAAATTTGGTCAGGAATTCTATTTATTACAATGGGGTCAAGATGCTTAATCACTTGCCCTCAGATATATGACAGGCAAATTTGCCCAACAAAATATTTAGAATAAGAGTAAAAACCTTTTTGATAATATTTTAAAACAAATCTGTACATAATCATGTTGATACAAAATTTCGGCTTTGTACTATAGTGAATGTTCTAACTTTACTTTTTTGTAGGTGTTTTTATATTCACATATTATATTTCTATACTTACATTGGTATTTATTTTTCAGAAGCTTTGTCCTCAAGATTTATTCTTAATGACAATAAAGTATTTTTTTCACCGTAGTGTGCGCTGGTCAGGCCCTATCCCCCGAAGCCCTGGTACAGTCGGGAGGGAGCGCCAGCAAACGCAGTGAGCCAAGAATGACAGCCTTCTGAATCTGTGCGACTAAGATGTCTGCCTTACTACGGCAAGCTGGAATGATTTTAAGATTCGAGAGTAGAAAGGACATCATTCCACCAAGGACTCCAATAATCAGAACAACCATCTTGATAGAGTGATCTGGATAGAGTCTGCGGAGTTCGAAGAGAAAATCTCGATATTTTATTGTAACAAAATGGAAAATATTTTTTTTTTTAATTTATCCAACGGGAATCTGTTTTGAAGGCTTTCAAGAAAAATTCCAAGAAGTAAACAAAAATTGAGACTTTGAGTTAAACAATTATCAGAGTTTATATGTGGATTTTTGTTTATTCAAGTGTCTGAAAGGTATGTGAATTTTTTTTTGATAATGATATTCAATGGGTGAAAATGATTTTTATTACTCAAATGTCCGCGTCCTGGACGCTTATCGCCCGCTTTTAGCACTATTTTCGCCTCTAAATTAAATTTATACATATTGATGATAGAGTTCCGGGAGGTGGAATTTTTTTAGGAGATTTTCCCCTCTTTATGGATCTTTTTTCAAATTTGGAATATCTTCAATATTTTCTGAGATATTTGCAAAGAGCCAACCCCCCCTTTTTTACTAAATTGTTTTGCAATTTTTTCGAGTCCCTCTGGATCATAATTTTCGGTGCCCTTCGATAAAAGTTCCAAAAAAAGGATCTTATGACCCAGACTAACATGAGTAAGAACACATCTAAAATTACAAAGCATATAAATCATGAATGTGAAGAAAACCTCGACTTGTTTGAAAACGGCAAATAAAATATCGACTTTTAAACTGATGTGAACTCAATTTATTTTCCCAAATGGAATATCTGACCATAGTTCTCTCGATCGAGAGTCGTTATATATGACATATCGTTTAAAAATGAAAAATGTAGGAGGCAGTGTGGTTTTCATCGAATGAAGAGGAAGTTTCAGATGCTTCATGAATAAATCGCTTGGAACACACATTAAAAATGATTTGTTCGAAAGAAATTACAGGATAAACCATTTCGAATGACACGAAAATGATATAGTGTTGAATGGAGGGTTTACTGACTTTTGATATTGGTCAGAAGAAGTTTGTTAGGAGCCCCGATGTATTTCTTGAACATTATTTCATATTTGTCACATATAAATATTTTATTTCTACTCAAAGAAGTGAATTCTTCACGTATCAATTGATCGCTTCATTTAGTCACTCAGTAGCAATATCTGTTGAAAATTGAAGTGAAACATGAAATTAGTTGAGAAAATGATCTCATAGTACAGGGTCTACGGAAGCGAAGGATGGCCATATGCTTTTATTATTCGTTTCTTGGAAATTGCGGCTTTGAGTCTCGAACTTTCCACTTCAATCTCGAAATTTCGACTTCAATCTCGTTATTTTGAAATAACAAGTTGAATATCGAAATTTCGACTTCAATTTCGTAATTTTCAGTTTAGAGTAGTGATTTTGGAATCAGTCGGAATTTCGGGATTGAAGTAGAAATTTTGAGATTCAAAGTTGTAATTCTATACCAAACTTTCACTCAAAAGGGAAATTTTCAAAAATTTATCTAAATGGTACAATGCAGACGGCAGCTCTTCATCGGTAGGCACTATGGGTTCGAGCAAAATTTCAGTAATTCAAAGGTCAAAGGAAAATGAGAGGGGCGCCACTACAACTTTTTATAATATCTAGTCAAAAAGTACTTACTTGGAAAGTTGAGCAACCAAATAATGACTACTTAGATGGTATACCCAGAACTATTAGAGACTTGACCATAAGATGTTCGTAAGTTGATGAGTGTGAATCGACAAATAAATGAAACATAAACACATACAATTTTATTAAAATTTGGCTCTTCACTGGTTCAGGAACAGTTTTTCAAAAGAAATTAAAAATTATGTTTCTGTTAGTGGATACTCAAATTATACTCAATTATCAGGTGGATTGTGTGCCATTTTTAGCCACACAGTACTGTGGTGGTTTTACATATGGTTGAGATACATAGTTATACCTGAGTATCAAAATCAGATTTTACAAATTAAATGGTTCTTAATATTAATAAAACCTGTTCACTGGAGCCGTGGTAGGAGTCAACGGTGGAATTCTCCTGAATGAATTTTCAGCGGGGTCCAAAACTNGAAATAACGAAAAAACTATTTTTTCAAGAACGATCCTTCCATAAAAACTATTCTTCCAACAAAAAATCTGTCCTCTCTGAAAACTTTCTCTTGGCGAAGGTTATTTTTTATTTACCAAAAGTCGTGGGGAGGCTATGGACTTGATCTCAACGGCGTAACCCTTTTCGGGAAGGGCGTCAGGGTGATCGTCCGATGGGGTCTTGTGGGTCTAAATAAAATTTTGGAAGAAGGAAGCCAAAACCAGACAAATTCTGCCCTTCTTCCGTAACGACCCCTGCTCTCCACCATCAATCAACTCACCTCCTCACCGACTGAGTGACTCAGAGTGACTTCTTCCCGTCAGAGAATTCTTTCCCTTCCCATCTCCCTACTCGTGAAGATTGTGCAAACTTCCACTGTTGACACATTCCACGCCACTCAACCA